>JAGFMF010011717.1:183854-243070 GCA_019455555.1 Galemys pyrenaicus | reverse complement strand
CACCGGTAAGAATGGCACACATTGAAAAAACCAACCATGTCAAATGCTGGCGAGGATGTGGAGAAAAAGGAACCCTGGTACACTGCTGGTGGGAATGCATGCTAGTTGATGATTTTTAAGCAGTAGCCCTTTCACTTAGTTGAGAATATTATTGTCATATATAATGTATTTGTGTATGTATATGTATAATTTATATTCATGAGAATCTTATATTATTTTGACATTAGTAAATATTGTATGAACTAAATTGAAATTACTATTTCACACTTTCATATTTCAGTTTATCGATGGTCGACTGGCAAAACTAAATGCAGGAAGGGGTTTTTCTGATGTATTTGAAGAAGAAATAACTTCAGGTGGCTTTTGTGGAGGTAAAGACTAGTTACATCCATTTTATGAATAATAACTATTTTGATTTTTGCAGTTGTTTATGATAAAATCTACCTGATAAATAACTATTTTCCTAACCATACAATGTTTTAGATACATTATTTAATCTTATCAGAACTATAGTATCAACTCATTTTGCCTAATACTAGTTACTTAAAGTACTGTGATGATCTCATGAAATAATTGTTCTCTTTCATATCTCTTAATATAACTAGAAATAAATATCACAAGTTAGCAATTAGTTTATATCTTCCTGTCTTCTCCCTGACTAGTTTCCGTCACTAGAAAATACTAGTGATGGCCACTACTGAGGAAGAAATTAAAGAAATATGATTATAATTAAAATGGTAGATTGTCAATACTCCAAAAAAAAATTTGAATACCACATCTTCTTTTACATTTTTTAAGTAAGTGTTTCATTATATAGAGGTTTGCACCTTCTTTTGCTTTTCAGACCACTGTGGCTTTAGGGCAAGATTTTCAACTTATCATCCCTGTGCTTTTACGAAATGTCAATGTGAAAAGCAGTTATTTAAATCAACAGAAAGAGTCATAATTTTTGTATATGTGAAACATCAGCTAGGTGATGTTTCATTTTTATTTAATAAAATTAACTTCTTAAGATTTAAATACCCAGTGTTATAATTATCTAAGGAGTTTGTGATTTACAAATTGAAAGTTTACACAACTGCTCCAGTATTTAAACTCGAGTATGGCAGAAAATTTTGCTTGTATCCTTGAAATGTCCTCTTGTATTCAGCCAGTATTTGCTGCATGTTTACTATGTACTTGACATTATTCTAGATTCAGAGTGAATTAAACAAGCAAAAATCTCTGGTGTAGTCATTCTTTCTTGGTATTATAATTGTTTCCATTTATATAGATTTAATTTAGAAAAATGTCTTTAGTCTGTGCATGAATAAATAGATGCTAAATTTAAGAACTAAAACATGAAAAGACAAATCTACTAATTAGTATTACATCTATGAATTTCATTAAATTTAATTCTTAAGTAATTCTTTTTGTACCATAAAAATATATGCGTTGGTCAATAAAGGATGTATAAATGAACTCAATAGTTATGGGCTGGACTTTCATCTCTTGCAAGTTTGTTATTTCATTGAAAGCATTTAGCTTTGGAAAAAAAACTCGATTTACTTGACTCAGCAAGTAAGCTGAATGTAGAATCATTCAGCTCCTTGCTTTCCTCAGCTCATGGGTAAAAACTTAGCTTCAATGGAACTTTTGTGTTAAAATAAGGCTTTTTTACTTTTCAACTCAGACAAGCAAAGTATTGTCAGCTCATGGACAAATTGCTTGAGGCATCTATTCAGTATTTACATAACTGCTGTCTCATTATCTTTGTGACCTGTGGGGCTTTATCTTATGTGGAATTGGAGCTGACATCTTGTGACAGTAATGGGGTAGAACTGACACTTTTGTATAGTTAAATTCTGTAGTTTTAACTGTTGGTCCAGGTATCTCTGTAGATGGCTTTCCTAGTGGGGTGGGAGTCCTAAAGTTTTTCATTAACAGTTTTATTGTTTAAAGAAGAATACGAGAATATTGATCACCAGTCAACATTCGACTTAGATAATGCTATGTATGCTTTCAGTACAATTTAATGTCAACTGCTTTGTTGTTCTTTCATTTAAAAAAAAAAAAAGTTCTGATTTCATAACAAAACTTGGAGGAACCTATACTGATCCAAAAAGAAAATATAGTCCAACAAGTATGAATTTCAGTCGATCAAAGAAAGTATATCAAAAAATTATACCTGACTGGTCCAGTGCTGTATTTTGATTATTATATTTTAGGTTAGTTTATTAGAGATACATATATTTTTTCATAGGATTTGAAATAATATGAATTATTAAATAAAAATTAGTAATATATTTATCAAGATGTATATTTATAGCAAAGCTATCTGTATATATATATTTCCAAAAGCAGTTCCTAGAGATCAGCTTAAAATACTTACTATACGGACTATGAGAAAGAGACTATGTCATGATATCCATGTGTTCTTCAAAGAGAGAACTGTTGTAACGTTGTCATTTTTCTCATAGCAGTGTTTAAAACAACTGTTCATACTTATTGAATATTAATAGTAATATGAAATTAATGTTAGTATATGGCAGAAACTTGTAAGCACTCTAATTATTTCATTTAATTCTCACAGCCTATTACAAGGTACTTTGGAGTATTCATCTTAATTCACTCAAGATCACATAGAAGTGCCAGAGTCTAAACTTAACATGTATCTGCCTAGCTTCAAGCTCTTGCTTTAGTAATTATAAAACATTGTTTTCTTATGATAAGACATTTTCTTAAGTAGAAAACATTTCTATACATAAAGGAGTATTCAAGTCTTCCCTGCTTTGATTGGTTAAAAGCTGAATTCCTCTCTCTTAGAATCTGTTAAAGATTTTTACACATTAAGCACACTCAGATAGATTTCTGTGGTAAAAATCAACATTTACTAAAGTTAAAAAAATTCTGTTCCTTTGAGCAAAAATTAATAGGAAATTTCAGAAAGGCATCTTAAGTTCTCTTCTTTCTATATCTTTGCAGTTGCAATTTGTATACTATTTAAATCCTTATATGCATGGACCTTTATAAATATTGTGACTCTGGTTAGAATCCTACAGTGCAGAAGAGTTAGACACAGAATATTTCAATTCACATTGAATCTAGACTTTTGTTTAAGATTCTGAATGTTTGCATGTTGTTCAAAACTGTGTCCTTGATCTGTGACTCTGTGATCAGGCCTGTAGAATAGTCAACAATAACTTAAAAGTAATGAGAATATCAAGAAATGTGTAAAGGGAAAGATCTCTGTAGAGGCTTAAGTATAAAATTTTAATTTTAATTAAAATTAATATTAAAATAACAATAGAGGTTTAAATATCCTTTATAAGGATTCAATTTGATATGCACTAATAGTGGTTCATAAAAAACAAGGTAAGGAATATTGAATAGTTAATATATTCTTTTCCATAATTTTAAAATTTAAAATAAAACTTCTTAAATCCACATATAGTTATTAAAACTTTAAAAGGGAGAAACGTTTCCATTTATGTAGAAGTAGGTGATTACTCTCAATTTACTTGTTTCTTCTCGATTTACTTGTTTCTTCATTAGTTTCCTGAAATAATCTGATAAAGTCTTATATTCTATTTTTCCACTATGTTATCAGAGCAGTTTGAAGGGGTATTAGGTAGTCATCAGTTTTAATGGTATTTTTCTGACCTCAATTTAGGCCAATTTAGTAACTATTACTGGATTGTAAGTAACTATTACTGGATTGTAAATAAATACATTTGACAAGAAAGTCTTTGCACAAGTAAAAAAAAAGGACATTTTGTTCTTGAGTGTGAGAAAACGTATTGATTATTAAGAACGATGTTAAGAAATTTCTTAATAATTCTTATGGTTTTCATAATCTGGTTATCTTAGTAGAAGGACTCTGAGGAATTTCTTTTTATATTCATATTAATTTTTAAGAAGAAAATCAGTGTTATTTTGAAACTTTATTAATGAATAATCTGCTTGACTCATATTAATCTTGTGAAATAAGAACCTTCAAACTTTAAAGTACTAAAATTTAAAGAGACATTTAATTTTTTTTAAACAGGAATTTTTACCTAAATTGTACCATTTGTTTTTCTGTTGTCTTAGTTTACTTAGGAATTTGACTCTTCCACATATTAGATTATTGTTGCTGATTCTCACTATTTAACTGAATCTTTTCAAGAGATCAGCTTTGATGTCTTTCCTTTCTAATTCCTTTTCTAATGGCTTTGAAATGATATAGAGGACATCTCTGTATAAGTTAAATTTTTTACTTTAATTGGCAATCTTAGGAGATAGTAATGAGAGTTGAGGTCTAATGAATCAAGCATCTAAATAACTAGATTCTTATTATCTCAATTTCTGCCTCTGTGAACTTGGGCAAATAATGTTTATCACCTTAGAATCTCAGTTTCTCTAGTTGGCAAGTTATTTATAGCAATAACTAACATGTATGGTGTGTCTATGATGTCCTAAGTAATATGCCAGATATTGGAGCAGCCAGATTAAGTACCTAATCTCAAAATAGTTTGAAGATAGCTTGTATCTGAATCTCAAATACACTGGACTCCAAACAGCCCCTTCCTTCTCATTGAACTGTGCTGCCTATCACACTATCTGCTTTGCCTATTTTAGAGAGAAAGAATAAAATTCAAATAATGTAACATAGGTAAAAAAATTTATGAATTATAGAGTGGAATGTGAACTACTTTATATATAGACTTGATTTAGAAGAATGTCTTTAGTCTGTGCATGAATAAATAGATGCCAATTTTGAGACATAAAACAAAAAGACAAATCTACTATTTGTATCACATCTATGAATTTCACAAAACTTAATTCTTAAATACTTTTTGAAAATTATTTATTGTGAAAATTTATAATTATAACATGAATTAATAAATTATTAATTATTAAATATTTTTTGAAAAATAAACAATTCTAAATAAAGATACTCACCTTACTAGAACTGCCTTGAAGTTTTTTTAGTATTTATTTTCTTTGTGGATCAGAGGTTTGAAAAATTATTTTCTGGTTGACAGAATGTTTAAATAGTTATATAGAAATATGTTTCTTTTCCAGTTTGCTATTTTTGAGCAAAAGTGAAAAAAAAATTCCAAAATAATATGACTAATAACCTTATCTGAAACACATGATTTATTTTTCCCAACCATTTTTAATAGATAAGTTAAAAGCATGTGGACAATCTGGATAAAGAGATACTATTTATTTTTGTTAATAAAATATCTTAGAGAAATAAATTGACAAGCTAACTTAAATTTAAAAAATCATTTTACAAAGAAAATACAATTTTTAAAAATGTTTAAATTAAATACCACCTGAAACCTATGCCTTTTAACAGTGTTTCTTCTTAACATAGGATATTTTATTTATTTATTTTGCATATTTAAAAAATGATAGAGTTTATTTCAGTTTTCCAACTAACCCTGTATAAAAAGTCATAATTTTATAAAACAATGTAGACATAGGATATTAAAAAATTATTTTAAAAGATTTTGGAGGAAATCTTTTGGATTTCAAAAGAGATCATATTTTCCTCTCTGAAGATAATATTGAAATGAAAGATGACAGAATACTTTAGTGTACTAATTTCATATGTGAGTAAAGAAAAAGAATATGTTCTTAAAAATGCAAATTACTGTGTTCCTAAGAACTAGAGCAATTTATTAGTTTGTCACAATACCTTTGCTTCTTTCACACATTGAAGATAAATAAAATTTGTCTACTAAAGTCCTAGAGATAGTATTTCTTAATGAATTTTCACTTACGGAATTATTTTTTATCAACTCTTCCTGACATCTTATTTTTTATATCCTAGGGAACCCAAGGTCATATCAACAGTGGGTACATACAGTTAAGGTAATAATAACCTTTGAAAGCGTCTTCTTTCACCTAATGTATATGGAAAAAAGTTCAGTGAAAGTATGCTATTTATTGACAATATTTGAAATGTTTGTGTACTTTATCATATTTTAAAGATATTTTATATTATGCTTATAGTTTATAAATGTATTTTAAAATGAAAAACTTTAGTTCAGAGATAAATGGCTTGTTTTGAAAAAGCAACATTTCACTGTCAACTTATTTAAGAATAAGGAATCAGGTGGGACCCAGTAGGATTTGATAGGAATTGTATAATTTCTGCTAATGTGTTTTTGTTAATATGATTTTAATATAAAACTACAGATTAAGACTTTACTTCACAACATTAAAATGGTTAATAAGCAGTTAAACATTAAAACAGTTTATAAACATTAAACAGTAAATAAACATTACAACAGTTGGTAAGCATTGTATTTCTTTTTCATTAAGTTTTAAATACGTACTTACTTCTGGTCATATTCCTCAAGTGTGTCTAAAATGTGAAGAAATGATTTTTAAATGATGCTTTATACCAACCAAAAGATCAGATTGGACTGTTTACATTTTGTTTAGAATTAATGCAGTATGTAAAAACTTGAAAAAACTAAACATGAAATAGCCTTTGAAAGTTTTTGTCTTGTGAGTAGTTATTTTTCTGTATATTGTTAATAATGCTTTGTTTTCAAGCCACAGATTTCTAGCCTGAAAGTTTTGTAATGTCTCTGTTTTTAATTTGCAGAAAGGAGGTGCCCTATTCAACACAGCAATGACCAAAGCAACTCCTGCTGTAAGAACAGCATATAAATATGTAAGTTTTCTTTTGATAATCAAAAGCTCTATTGATTAAATTTTTATATTTCATATGTGATGGATATTATCCAGAATATTTTTTCTCTTAACTAAGCTTTCAAAACCAGAGTTAATATTTACCAAAATGAATTCAATGATTAAAATTAGATGATTGTGTAGAAAGGATATTTCCTTTATATAATTTTGAATTCTTTAGTTTATTTTAAATTTAGTAAATTGTACACAGATATTTGAAGCAATCCATGATATAGAGTCATTTTGTAAGACCGATTATTTCATTTAACACTATATTTTTAATTCTCATTGAATACTTGAGTTTCAATTAGAGATGTCTTCTTCCTTCAAAAATGCTTCGACTCTCCATAATTAAAATTTTTTAATGATTTTCTGTGGCTTATATTAAAATAACTACCAATGTAGGTTTCCCCTGCTGTCTGAAAGTAAAGCATTCCCTATTTGGTTAGTTTTGGGTCTACAAGTGTTCAAAAGTTTTCCCATATTAATTAATTGTAATAGCATTCACAGACCCCAAAGATAGCACAGTAAATCATTCCAAATAGAAACATTTTACATTTGAATAGTGGGGGGAGCCTATAATGAGGACAATAAATAGTTAATAAAAGTCTCTTGATTTTGATAACTGACACTTTTCAAGACCATGTTCCCTACTATATCCTGTTTCATTTCTCCCCATCCCCATGAGCCTTCCATATCTCTAGAAATACTGAGTTACTTCCCGTTTCACAAATGTGAGCTGTCTTGCCACTATTTCCTTGCACAGGCCATTCCTATTCCCTGAAACATCCATTTATTGATGCTTATCCACCTAGTAAAATACCCACTTATTCTGTAAACTTAGTTTAGATCCTAGTTCCCCTGAAAATTTTTTTATCAACCCACCAAAGAGCATTTATGTGACTTCTCCTGTATTCTCACAAGAGCTGTAAACATATCTCTGTTTTGTCTGTGTACATCTGTATCTCTAATATTAAACTAGTTTTCTGAGGAAGGATCTAGTTGTTTGGTATTAAAATATTTGTAAAAATACAGTAGGTTATATACTTATAAAAATATTGTAGGCAGTTTTGATTTTATAAGAACTTATCTTCAGGTGCTTTCTCAGCATATTACTTGAAGTGATTTACTAGAATAATAAATTTTAATAAGTTTAGAACTTATGTTCTTTCTCTGAATTATAATTTTGGTGTATATTTAGCCATCATTTCTGTATAAACTCAACTTAATCATGCAAAGTTCACCTCACCATTTGATGCAGCAGCTGCAAAACCAGGTCTCAGGCCTATAGAAGCCTGAAAAGGACAAAGATCCAAAGCATGTAAAAATTCCAGTGTCACCTGCTGAAAAGGTAGAAGTAGTTCTCATCGCTAAGGTCTCTAGAACAGCAAGATAGGCAAATAAAAAAAATACAACTTGAGACCTCAAAGGAATATGACACCACAATAGGAAACTACTCTCCAGAATCCAACCGCAAAGATAGAGATTGTATTTTCTTATAAGATGAAGAGTTCATAGTCTTCATGACAATGAAATTTAAAGAAATGAAAAGAAATGCAGAAAAATAAATCAGAGTGATGCAATGAACAAAATTCAAATAAACATGTGAATGTCATGAAAAATGCAGTTAATGAACAGAGAAATAAAAATTGAAAACATAGTAAGAAAATAAGGGACTTGCAGGATAAAAAAAGTTCAGTAGAGGAGATAAAAAATACAAAAAACTGTGGAAACAGACTAGAAAAAAGTAAAGATCAAATTAGTGAACTCACAAAGGAGCCAGTTGGAAGAGGAAAGAGAAATACAAAAAAACAAAAATTATGAAGAAACACTCAAGAACTATTATACTCCACTAGGAAACATAAGGATAATGAAAATAAAGAGAGAGATGGAAACAGAGAACTTATAAAGAAATATTAGAGGAAATATCCCAAACCTATGGGAAAAGCTAAATATACAAGTCCATTAAGCTAAAGGAACACCTAGTTATCTAAATGCAGTGAGATCTACACCAAGACATACAGCTGTGAAACTACCAAGAGTTCAAGGCAAAGAAAGAATGTGGACAAATGCTATTGGGGAAAAAGCAGGTAACTATAAAGATACTCCCATCAGGCTTACATCATATTCCCTGAGGAGAGGCACGGAGAGAATGGAGTACCATATTCAAAATATATAAAAAGGTAAAAGTCATATGCCAAGAATACTATGTTGTGAAAAACTCTCCATCAGATATAAGGTAGAAATAAAGGACTTTCCAGGCAAGCAGAAGCTGAAAGAGTTTGTAAGTACTAGATTTCCTCTACAAGAAATGTTGAAATTGTAACAGGGTGGTCCCCAGGAAAGGGGGAAGTTCCAGAATCCCGGTTCCACCCTAAGTGGATGGAGCTGAGCAGAGAAAGAAGATTCTGCAGAGAGGACAGGACAGAAGGAAGGGAGGAAGAAGGAAGCAGGATGGGGAGCAGCAAGGAGACTTGGAGGAGGCACATGGAGCAGGGGGACTTGTGAAGAAACTGCACTTGCTTTTGGTCTTGGACTGGTTAGAACAGATATGGGTGAGAGACCTGTGGGGAGGTGAACAATGGCAGCCTTCATCTTGATTTTGATTTTGCTCTTTTCCTCCCAGATTTGTCTGACTCTTTCTGACCCTTTTCTATGGGTCTCTACTGAGAGGTCCTTTAAACTTGTGGCAGGCTTTTGGGCCTTTGTTTGAGCCAATCCTATTTGGCTGGACTTTTACCCTCAAGGAGATGGGTAACTTTGAATGCTAAACTTAGTAACTATATTATTTGTCCTTTCTATATTGTACCCTAATTGTATTAAAGTTCCTTTCCATTAAAGGTCTTATATGTTTGTCTTAATGCGGCAGATGGCAGAACCCATTCAGAGAGGGCAGGTATGGGGGTTCTGGGGTGCCCCTCTCCCTGCCCTGTAACAGATTCCCTCTCCCTTCCCTGTAACAAAAGGAACTATCCTATTTAATTTGAAGTGAAAAAAACCAATAGGTAGATAGAACCATAAAACTAAAGATGAAATAGCAATAGCAAATTTCATATATCAATAATGACCCTAAATATAAATGAACTGAATTGAATGCATCAATCAAAAGGCACAGAGTGACTGGTTAGATGAAAAAATGCTAAATTTCTGCTGTCCCCAGAGTCCCATCTAAGTTTCAAAAATAAAGACACAAAGTAATACAAAGAGTGAAAACAAGTACTGTTGGGTAGACTAGGAAGATCTGATATGTATGCATAGTGGAAATCACTCAGCTATATAAAAAAAAAAGGATGACCTCTTGCCATTTTCAACAGCATGGATGGAATTGAAGGGTGTTATGCTAAGTGAAAAGTCAGAAGGGAAAAGTGTTACAGAGCGAGAGGGCACCCCAGAACCTCTGCTCTTTTTAAATGGGTTTTTCTATCCACAGCATCAAGACAAACGTATAAGGCCTTTAATGGAAAGGAACTTTAATACAATTAGGGTACAATACAGAAAGGACAAAGAATATAGTTACTAAGTTAAGCACCCAAAGTTACCCATTTCCTTGAGGGTAAAAGTTCAGCTAAATAGGATTGGCCCAAAGCAAGGCCTAAAAGCCTGTTATAAGTTTAAAAGACCTTTCAGTGGAGATCTATAGAAATGGGTCAGATAGAGTTAGACGGATCAGAGAGGAAAAGAGCAAAATTAAAGTCAAAATAAAAGCTGCCATTATTAAGCTCCTCATGGGTTTTTCACCTACATCTGTTCTAACCAGTTCAAGACCAAAAAGCAAGCGCAGTTTCGGGTTCACATGTTCTTTTGCTCCACTTGCCTTATCTGCCTTTCTTTGCTGCTCTGCATTTTGCTACTTTCTTCCTCCCTTCCTTCTGCCCTATCTCCTCTTTTCAGCATTTTCTTATTTCTGCTCAGCTCCACCCTACTTATGGTGGAACTGGGATTCTGGAACTTCCCCTTTTCCTGGGGACCACCCTGTTACAAAAGGCAAATACTGAATGGTTTCACTTATATGTAGAATTAAATTGTACATTCCACAGAGGGTTAGACAGAACCAATGTCGAGCAGAACCAATATAAGACAGAACCAATGTCAAATCCTGGAAGTCTAACTGTAGAATTGAGACTACCAGAGGGAGAGGGCAAAGGTGAAGATTAAAGGGAAGGGGGCTTCAGTTACCTAATGTGAAGGAAGATGGGTGTCTAGATGGTTGTTGTGGGTGTGGTAACATACAAAAAACTGATATGACCTCACAATCATCAAACAGTGTTGTGTTTCAGTGTTACCTAAATGAAAAGAATCTCTCTTTCAAATATTATATTTTAGAGTAGGAAAGCTAATCCACAGAGTAGATTAAAAACACAGTATCAACCAATATTGTAAAGTATCTAAAACCAGTCATAAAGTAAAAATAAGACAAAGAGATCATCATTTTGCCTCGATCAGTCTCTGCCTTTTGTGTGACTTTCCATGACTTTGCAAGGAAGTCTTTCTTAGTAAATCACTCGCTCACTTATAGTACTGATGGGTTGAAGTTACAGAGTTTTTGAAGAGATTTAAATTTTTACAATGAAATAACACATAGCTGCCATGTTAAACATCAAACAGATATTCAACCTTGTATCTTAAATTTAAGATTCTAAAAAAAAAGTGTCACAGTGAAGTGCCCTTTATTTCATTCCTTGATTGAAAACTAGAAGATTTTCTTCAGGCTTAGAGAAATTCCGTAGTATTGTTTTGCTAAATTATTATGTGCTTTCCTCATTAATTTCATTCATTTCTTCCATAAAAGCAGACAAAGCAGGTGTGTTAATTTATTAAGAATTTTATCCTTCTAGTCAGTATTTTAAGTTACAAAGGAAATATATGTATCTTCGTTTTTACAGTTGCAATTTCCATGTTTGTTCGTAATTTACAGTAAGGATTAGCAATACATAGCTGAGTTTCTTGAAAGGGATCTACTTGCAGAAATTTATTTTAGCCACACAGTTATCAGAAATAATAGGCAGCTTCTTATTACTTTGTGTATTATAGAATCTTTTATTTTGATCTGTTCTCCTAAGATAGTGACACAAACTAAAGTAATATATTTCCAGCATTAAAATTGTTTTTGAGATATTATTCCCTAAATTAATTTCAGGCAAATACAGTCTTCAGAACCTATTTAATCATTTTCATTATTTATCTTGTGACCATGAGTCCAGAGGTTTGGATCAGGTAAATAAGTCAATTTGTGATCTTGATTCCTTAGTTTCTTGGTTTCCATGTCTGTAGGGAGAGATTCATGACACACTTTTTTTGGCGGGGAGGGCAGTGGGGGAGCTGGAAGGAGCCTTAGATTCACTGTATGTATTTTAAAAACCTCACTTCATCCTTCTTTGTGATGGAAAGAAGTTGAATTTAGGAATTGAAAAGAATAAGTTGACTGCAGTCTCAGTGCTGTTGAAGAGATGTACATTGAAATCAAAATCAAGTACTAACCTTTGTTCTTTAGGCCCTGTTTTAAGACTAGTTTATCCGTAAGTAGATCATTTGGGGGTCAGAGAGATGTGGCTTAAAATGATAATTAAACTAATTGGTTATTTTAAATATATCACAACTTAGCAGGATATACCAAGAGAACTTTTTTTATATACTTTTTAAAAAATATTTGAAACACTAACAGAATATTTTAGTGTTAGCTTGACAAAAAAAACACTTTCATTCCTAAAAAGAAAATGATTGTATGGTGTTCAAGCATTCATGTGTACTTAAAGTGGCTGATTTTCCTAAGAAAACTGAAAAAGCCTATGTTGTTAGTAGTAATCACTAAAGATAATGAGATGTTTGCAGAAATAAAAGAAAAAGAAAAGAACTTGATTTGAATCTCAGTTATGTGGACTTATTCCCTTTGAGTCACTCCCTTTGTTTGAAAATTAACTATAGTACCAATCTTACAGCATTGTGTTGGTTAAATAGAATAATGCTTGCTAGGTACCTAGTACATAGTCAGATACTGAGGAAACACTAAATAGGAATTTCATTTTTCCTCTCCTCTGCCCTCTTTTTTTCTTTCCCCTTCTCCCCTCCATTCTCCTCCCTCCTTCTCACTGTGAGAGGGACTTTCCAGTAAAACAATACTAAGGCTTTTGTAAAAGTCTTCAGTTGTCCTTATTGAAATTATACCCTTCAGGAGTATATTCCTGAAATCTGAAATCTGGAGCCAGATTTCCTATGGAACATGAGTTAATATTTACCATAAAATCTATATATAAAATAGTCTTTGTACTAAGATAGCTCTGCTAATAAACACCCATGTCTGCCTGGGTAAACACTTTGATACAGCTTCTTGTAAAATTTACTGAGCTTCTTAAAGACTAACATTTGCCCAAATAACCTGCTGCTATGATGTGCTTTCTGCTTTTCTCGCTCAGTTGGTCACAATTTCAAATTAGACTGGCTGTTAGTTATCTGGTTGCCCTTTTTTTTCAAGGAAACAAAATAGGATAAATGTTAGCCACAAAATGTTATTTGTATGCAGATGGACATTGTTTTCACCAGCTAATTTATGTGCATGTAAATAACTTGGTGTTGCTGAATATATAGTTTTATATTATAAATTGTTATTTTACTAAATAATATGAATAGTTTAAAAATTTCATTAAATGAGATCTTATTTACTTGTTTCTACAATGGTAATGGAAACATATTGAGCCAGATACTCGTATTATTTTCTAGGCAAAAAGTCATGCAAAGCAGGGGATAAAGGAAGTGAAGAGTAAGCTGAAACACAAGGTACAGCATATTCTTTTCATTTTGGCTTAATTCTCAAAGTAGGTGGAACCTTATACTTTACAAATCACATGGGATTTACGTTTTTATGACTTTTGAAATATGCTTGTCCCTTTGTTCAAGAATGTATTTTTCATAACAAGCCCTCTGGCAACTATCTGCCTTTCTGTATGCTTTCACAGAGTAATCTCTCTGTTGTTTGCATATTTTATCAGAGAACTATGGAGCTCTTCAAAGATGCTTTTACAGGATGTATGTTTTCATAAAGTTGATTTGCCTTGATATCACTATTGAAATTCTTGCTTCAAGCTGAGAGTATTTTTTTAAAAATGATGTTTAGTACAGCATTAAGCCAGAAATGGCATCTTGTGATTTTAGAGAATCTTTCTTATAATGGTTACTTTAAATTAAAACATGTTCTTAATTTACAGAAGATTGTGTTTGAAGATATGTACATGAAAATTGCATGTATATGAATATGTGTGTTTTATATGTTTGATTTGATTACGTTATATCTTTGCAAATTTTATTATTATTCATGTTTCAAATTTCTACCTTTGATGAAAAAATACTACTTAAAACTTCCATTGTAGTGATAAAGAGTAAATTATAGTCATATAAATCTTATTCAAATTATTCAAAATGACCAGAGATCATTTTGGAAATTACTGATTCCTAGTATAAAAATTGCATTTTCCTTCTAAATAGGTTTTTAAAATATATATCTGAATTGTTTTTTACTTGCATCTATATCATATACTTTGTTAATCACATTAAAGGAACATTTTAAAGTAATTACTTCTATGTTTCTTCATTTATAGGAAAATGAGGAAGATTATGGGACTTGTTCTGGTTCTGTACAGTATACTCCAGTTTATACATTACACAATGAAAAGGGAAGAAACCTAGAAAAACGTAAGCTTGCTCAGGTAAGGTTATTTATCCTGTGTTTCTAAATTCTAACTACCATGCAATTTGAGTTGTTTATGACCATTTTGCACCCATAATTTGTTTACCTTGTGATAAGAAGCCTGCATTTCTGGTCGAGAAAATGAGTAGCACCCTGGTGGTGCAAGGGGCTAAGCACTGCACTATGAAGTATCTACAGCCACTGCAGCATGAGTTTGATCCCCTGCCAGGGAAGTGACCCACACGGTATGTGGCAGACTTCTGCTTTGGCCACTACTCCCCTCAGCAGTGTATTTCGTTCAGTCTGCCTGTTCTGCTCCCCACTCTGTCTCTGGTGAATCCTCTCACCCCCAACACCTCTGACCTGTACTCCTGTATTTCAGTTCTTGTATGCATAAATAAATAAATCGTTTAAAAAGAAAATGAGTAGGTGGCACCTGGGCAGGTTGCAAGGGGACCAGTAATGTTCCAGGTATCAGTGTCTACATACTTAAAGTCTTGTCTCACACTGCTTATATGCCAGTAAGGAGAGTGACAGTTAAAATATGTGATTGGCAGAGAGTGTTAATGACTTTTGATTAGTGGGAAATCACTCACTGATTCTTTTTACCACAAAAATAAAATGGGGCTGATATACATGAGAATTTATCCATTAGCTTAATTTATGGAAATTATAATAGGAAGTAATATATGTCTGTCTCTTTATTTGCTACAGATATTTATAGTTTCTGGTTATATACTGATGCTACTTAAATATTGTCCATAAGTGGGAAGGTACTCAGATTTGTAGCTATATATTTCTCTGATTTTACATAAGTATGTTCCTGAAGGCTTTTTAATTAAAAATATACAAAATTTGTATACACCTAAATCTTATTTTAAGTGACCTTAGGAAATCAGCTTTTAAAAAGAATTGAGTTAACTATAGCTGCAAATTTATAGAACTAGGATTAGCTGTTAAGCTTCATTTGTTACAGTCACCAGCATTTACAGAGGAGGAAGTCAGTAGTCACAGTGTTAAACAAACCACTTATCTCAAGTCACAACTCTAGTGAGTGACAAAACAAGATGAGAAATCATCTCTAATGCTCAGTGTAACAAACTAAGTGCTTGCTATATTACTTATCTCTGTTAAGCTTATATGTTAGCATTACTTAATTTCAGTCCATAAGTAGTTAATGCTGATTATATGCCCTAAAGTAAGTTCAAGCTCTTCATTGGAAAAATTACTCTATAGATAAAACATTTTCTGGTTGTTGTCAACTCAAAAATATTTATTAAATTTGTAAAGTAATGTGTTTACATTCAATTTCTGGTTTTTTCCTCAAACCACAAGTATGTTTAGTTCCTCTCTATCTCTTCTCAAGTCTTAACAACTTCAAAGTTTTTGCAAAAAGTTTATTGACCTAATATTTAGGTTATATTTACCATATTCAATAGACTCATATGTAGGAAAAATATGGGACCTTCGTTACCTATAGGATGTTTAAGATGAAAACACATAGAGAAATGCCTGTCCTGTTGTAAATATTTCTGTTAAAACTATCAGCTCCTTATATTTAAATTTTTAAATCTTCCTTTATTTTAGCAGAGTATACTATTTCTCTGGTAATTATAAGATATGTTGTTTACTTCTGGTTTAATTTTTGTTTATTAATTCCTAGAGACAAAATTGCTGATAAAGAAAATTAAAATTCAGTGTTACATTTTTGGTCCTTTGGCAATTTTTTCATTGCTACATTGCACCTTTAACTTCCCCTGCCCAAAAGCTATCAGAATGCATGTTTTTTTACAATACTAATTTTATTTCTTTGAGATGATGTAGTGCTCTGAAGTAATAATCATCTTGTGGTCAGTAGTATATTTATAAAAAGAGAACAAATTCAAATTGAAATTGTCATCTAATCCCCTGATTTGAATTGTTTCTTTAATTTTATAATGTTAGGAAACTCACAGAAGTGAGTTAGACACTATCAGGACATTCATGTAGAAGGAGATATAGGCCGTTCTTAGGACATCCATGTACAAGAATGTATGTAGACCGGTAGTAGGACAGAATAAGAAAATGGAAAGAGGAGAGAGTAGCAGTCACCTCCCATGTTTTTTCTCTCCCTCACTCTATCACCAGGTGTGTTCTCTATGCATGTTTGTACACTGTGCTTTCTTTCAGTCTCTATGCCCCAGACACTGACTTTGAAGACCCTTAATTCAAGCAGCTACTAGGAATGAACCATAATTCCCAAACCCAATTTCTTGTGGAAGAATCTAATCAGCCCTCTTGGAGCAAGCATTGATCCTTAGATCAATCACCTAACTAGTCACAGAAACAGTGAGAGTACCATGTTACCAAGTACACTAATAAGGTGGAAGCAGTTCTCTGAAAAGAGGTTTTAGAGACTATGAAAATACCTTAGAAAAAAGTCCACTATTTCTAATTGCCTTGTAATGCTACTTGCCAAAAAGTTATCTCATATATGTGTGTGTGTGTATGTGTATACACACACACACCACCTGTATTTTTAAGTACTTGTAAACTGGTCTTTCTACCACAAATCTGAAGCTTGATAAGTTGAAGATCAGCCTACCCTTAATGACTTGCTGTTGCCTTAATCCTCAGTTGTAGTTGAGTCACTTGAACAAGAAGACTGTCAGTGAAATTACGTTTAGAATATACTATTTGCATTTTGGGCAAGAAAACCAAGAGTGATTGATTAGCCCCTCTACTGCTTCTAATTCTCTACTGCTTTCTCTTTGAGGTATGATATGGCAAGAAGCTTCTTTGGTTTACTTTTTGGAGCTAAATCAACCCTATTGATTTCATTAAAATGATCTAGTGAATTATGAACAGATTAAAAAAAAGTGCTAGAATCTTGAACATATTTTCAATGATGACTTACATATCATTATCTTATTCCTATTATCCTACATGTAATAATGTTAGCATCTCAGAATCCTAGATTTTCAATTAAATATGTAGATATTTTTCTAGGAATAGATGTATTGAAAGCAGAATCAGTATATCAATAAATATGTCAGAGAGATGCTAATCCTTATTTGTTTACATTCTATTTCCTGAAACAAATTGACATCTTACAAATATTCATAGAATAAAAGATTTAAATTCCTTTAAATAAAGTTCAAGACAGAGAGGAAGTAGGTGTTAGAAGCTATTAAGAGCTATTCCCTGGCTTAGCAGCTAATATGGAGCAAAGAACACAGCTACATGATTTATAATGCACAAAGATTTTTTTAAAAAATGGCTCCAAGGGTGTATATCTATTCCAGGAAATAGGGCTAGATACTGTGAGTCTAGATGAATTCAGTGTCCCATGAGCTCATGGTGAAGTGGAAGTACTTAATAGAGATAAGGATCTGTTTTAGGAGACAGGCTTTGGCATTCTTTGTTCATTTCTGTGCAGTTTCTATTATTTGAAATGTTCAGGCTCATTAATACTTTTCTCAATGGCAGCTTAGTTTCCTAAGTGTTGCTATAGCTCTCACATAAGAGTTGAACTGCTTTAAAAAATAAAAGGTCGCAAATGAAAATAAACCTAGAATATACTTTTTCTTTCTTCTGTAGGGCTCACTGAGCTAGGAAAGAGTTAGAACTTACCTCAGCTTAGAACCCCACCTTGTATATGATTATTCAGATAACCAGATTCTCTTAAAAGACTTACCATGTGATAAATCTAAAAGCAAGGTTCTTTAAGGATTCATGGGATTTGGTGATCCATGTAATTTTGCTCTATACTACTATTTTTTCAAACTTCAGTTTTTAAAGAGTTGAAATAATATCAGAGTACAGGAGATCAGCCTTAGGAAACAGGAGAGTTCCTTGATTATCAGCGACATAGTCTGTGTATGATTGTGCCTGTTATGTGATTTATTTAAAACTCCAACACCAAAGAGAGTGACAGCTATTATCCTTGCTTTTCAAACATAGAAATGGGTAGCAAAGGGATTAAGAAATATGCCCAAAGTTCTAGAGGTTGTAATAAACACAGTAGGTGTGCAAAAGCAGACAGACTTCTTCTGAAACTTAAGTACCAAATGACTACTATTGTGCCTTTGCTTTGGGTGCATTGCTTGTAGAAGAGGGGGCCAGTTAGACAAGGGGATAGAGTGTGAGCAAGAGAGATTTGACCTAAAAGGTACTACCACTTAGTATTGAGCAAAACAGCATCCCTAAGCCTTGCTGTGTACATTTGTAAAATGGTAATAACAACACATGCCATTTTCCTAGAATGTGGTAGATACTATAGATAATATATATGAAATGTATGCCACTCAGATAGGCACCTGCTGTAACTGGCAGCTCTCCCTTTACATGCTTGCCTTAAGCTTTAGGTCTTTTAGAACAGTGACATCATCTGTCTTTATTCTCTCTTGGTAGTTACTTTCCAAAGTAACTAAAAATCCTTTAGTCAGGTAATGAGGACTCTTGATACTGTCCATTTTCATTATAAGTAGGCATGCGTTCAGATCCCAGTAGATGATTTAAAAAGAAATACATCAACTTACATATGAATAAATATTTTAGTTTATAAATTTATAAGATCTGAAGAATGTCTCTTTGTTTTCAGTAAAAATCTTCTAACTTACCCTGTTGTTAGCCCAGTTGATTATCTATTTGAGAAGTTGATCTTAGCTATATATTTTATATTTCCAGTTTCCAACTAGACTTGTGTAAACAGAAGACACAGTTTTCACCTGGTTTTCAAAACCAGATGGTAATTTAAATTCCAGGAATACATTTTAAAGTTAAAAATATTAAGTCTCATAACCTGGGCACTAGATAAAACAGCAAAAATTAAAATGTCTGTTGTTTTGAGCCTGTTTCATTACTCAGTTTATCTTCGAGTTACAGTGGGAATGTACATTTACCCCAACAAATAGTACTCTGTGTGCTGGTCTGCTAATTAGTATGGTTATTTCCCGTTTTGTTGATGAGGCTTAAATAAATGTCAAGGGTACAGCCATGAAGATCTCCCAATTAGGCTTCACATTTGTTAAAACCCAACCCTTTTCCCTTTTGTGTGAAGATGACAGTTCCAACAGCAGCCCAGCCTAACAGGACTCCAGGGAAAGGATCCTCCTCTGGTTTTATTGAAAGTAGGGCCAGTTGGGCCCAGTGAGAATACTGCCACTGGTCATGGTGCAGAACGGTTTTAATCTTTCCTACCTTCTTTCATTAATTTTATTGTAGAGTAAAATAACAGTAGTCTTAGTGAAAAATGTTTAGACCTTTAAGTCTGTCAACTAAATTGTGTTTTAAAGTAATTCTTTGTAAAGTTTATTGAAGTTTTTAAAGAATGAGATATTCTTTTAAGTAATATATGAAATTTATATAAATCTATGATACTGCTCTACTTTTAAAAATATTAGCTATTTTTAGCTTATTCTAATATTTGTAATGTATATACTACAGGAAGCACACACACACACCAATGCTAACTAAACTAGTGAACTGCAAGCAGGGGCTTAGCTGTATTACAAGTCAACATTAACAGATGGATGGCCCTAAGCAAGGCAAAACCACTGCAACAAAATCTAGTGAAAGTGGAAGATTGAAGCTTTTTGTTGTTAAGCCCTATTAAAACCCTGGCAAACATATCACTCTTAACCATTTCATGTCTGGAAGAAATAACAGTATACTAAGGTTCAGTCTAATATACAAGCGGCATGAGAAAATATGAATGAAGAGTAGTTTTTCATCTGTAATATGAATTAAAGCAGTGTGTCTATTGGTAAATATTCACACTTGGCATATAGCCAAGAGCCAAATAATGTTTACAAATAAAAATGTTTAATCACCATAATTTTATTAATAAGACTAAATGCTGTTAAACTAGTGACCATTCTAAAATATGCTGAAATACAAACTAGTACTTTGGGGTATGAATATATATTCTGAATGCACAAACAAGGACAATGTTTTCAAAACAAAATGATTTATGTGAGTTTTCATTTTACCCATCAATCAGGTAAAGTGATAGCCGTACTTCAAATGAAAGTTTGCTACCTTTCTGAGTTCTTTTATATGTAATGGTTTGTAAGTCATCCTAATGGATTTGTAGAATATAGTACAACAGCTATAAGTTCATTTTGTAGTTGACGAATAATGTAATTTTATCTCTAAAGAATGTACTCAGAAGTTATACATACCTTTTGGCATGCAGGCAGTTGTAAGTAGGGCATTTTGAAGCTACAGATTGGTTGAGTGGAGAATTAAAAGGAATGCCAGTATGTAAACATCTTTTTAAAAATATAAGCATTCAGGTGGTTTATATTTTACAGAAAGTAAACCCCATAATTTAAAATGCTGCAGTGAAATTAAAGCTTTGTGAAATTTATAGGATAAAAATTTAGATTTTTCTGAATTAATTAGTTCATCATATCATTAATATGATAAATGATAGACTATTCACAAACAATAGATGTGATTTATGGTATTGTGTTTATGACACAATTCTTTGGAATTCAGTGAACTCAAAGAATAAAAATAATGAAATTAAAGAGAGTAGTTTTTTGCTCAGGTGACATAATATTAATAGATTTCAGAAAATGGCACCCTTATTGGCACCTTTGAAAAAATTTCATCCATTGTACAGCTTTGCTTTATTAGATAAAAAAGAAATGGCATAGCCTTTGTTTGCAGAGGGAAGTAGCCAGTTGCTTCTCCAAGAAATAAAGTAACTGTAAATCATCACAATTTGAGAAAGATAACTGATAGAGGATGTGGGGTAGGGGAAAGAATTAGAAAGAAATATGAAGGAGGAGGCCCAGGTAATTGAAAAGAATGCTTAATATAAATTAAAAATATAGAAATAAATTTGACTATGTCATAATAAGCAAAAAAATCTTAATTTTTAGTATTTGACACAAAATTTGGCTCATTATTAAGAATACTATTAATATGATAAAGCTAAAGCATTGAATTAAAATGATAAGCTACTGGAAATTTTTGAAGGATAATTTTTTTCAAATAATGAATGTTTCTACTAAAAGATGCTTACAAAATATTGTCTCTTCTAAATGAAAATAAATTTTAGTAATCTCTGTCCAAAAGTCACTTTTGCATAGAATATATATATAGTCTAATTTACACCATGCTCACTATTATAAAGTGAGTTTGAAAATGTAAATACAATGTTTAAATGCAGTTTGAAAATGTAAGTACAATATTGTTCATTTTAACAACTTTTTCCTCTGATGAAATAATATTAATGTCCAACACATCAGATTTGATTGTTAGGTCTGTGCCCCCCACCTCCAAATCTGTTGTTTTTACAAGGGTGCCCTCTAGTGGACATTATGTAATCCTTTCTTTCCGTTAAAGACCACAGCCAACCAACATGAGACAAAATTTACAATTATAAATTTATAGTGCAAAATTTGTCTTTCAGAGCAGTGTTTGTTTGAAACACAATAGAACACATATGGGCACATTTATAGTATGAAAACTTACTCAAGAACATTATTCTTTCATATAAATAAATTAAAACCAACTCTTCCTTTTAGTAACTTGCCAAGACTTCATTTAAAAAATGCTGGGCAGTACCTAGTATATTAAAAAGACATACTGGAATATGATCTCATTTTTGTAACATTAAGTGTATATCATGATAATTTTAAGTTGAAACGCACATTTTCAATGTTACCATTTTACTCTGCAAATTTAATGCTACAAATGACTATCATTTATTCCAGTCTTGAAATAAAACCAAAATTATTCTTTTTTTTCATTTAGTAAATATAAATATTACCATTCTAGACTTTGTATCAGTGATCACATCCTCACTGAAGTAATCACATTCTTCCTGCATGCAATTACTGTTATATTCACTATTTTCCTGACATCTTGGGATAAAGAACTGATGATTTTCTTCCTGTTTTGTGTATAGAGCTGCTTTTAAGGTTGGACAGAGATCAGTGTTTGTGCTGATGAAAGGAAAAGCTAGTCTCTTCTTTGTAGAGGTTGCTGCTGCCTCCTATTAGTGTCCCTCAAGTGAGAGAAATTGTCAGGAACGTCAATAGATATATAGCTGCAAGAGTACAGTAGAATCTTATTAGGATTTGAATTGAATTTATACCTACTACACATTATTGTATTTTTGATCTAGAACATGAAACATTTACATAATATCTTAAGTTAGCCTGTTCCCCAATTCCACTTGCAAAATGGAACTACTCTGTTTATAGTCTACTCTGGAGTTTCTTTTTGCGTTTTCTAATGTTTGGGTATAATGCTGGGTCATTTTACAGAACTCTTTTTGCCTTTTTTCAGTGTTTTTGACATTTTTAAGATAAAGCTTTGAAACAAAATATAATTGCAATTTTTGTTAAGATTCTTGCAACATTCAATACAGAAAATATGTTATAAACAGGCAACTATAAATCAGAGACATTCTGCAGGGGAGGGGGAGGGATCAAAATGAGGGTGGAGAGAGCACAAGGGAATGTGGTGATGGTGCACAGGTGGATTGGTGGTGGAAATTCTATGGGGACTACACCTGAGAAAAGAAAGCAAACATACAAAAATGAACAATAATGCAAAACATATATAAATAAATAATTTTTAAAAGTATGTTAAGACTCTCCACAATACACAGTTATGCTTATTATACATTTATATTGCAGTCTTTAAAATCAGCTAGAAAAATCCTTAGTTATGTGATATTTGCAGATACAGGTTATTATGGGGACTTGGAAACAATATAGTTTGTTAATCAGTACTGAGTTTTTAATTGTTTAATCTAAACTAGCAAAGTCATCTTCACATCAGTTAGTGAAGGGAACCAATTACATATTTTTATTGAAAATACAGTGGACAGGTTATGTATTAAGGAAACTTTCTAAATGTTGAAGTATCTGAATACTGAAAAGAGATTGCAAGATGTTATATAAAAATTACATTCCAAGTATATTAAAAACAAAAATAATGAAATGTTGTATTTTTAATATTTGTACGTGAATAGTCCTTCAAAGTGGCCGTTAAAGTATTAACAGTTCACAATCATACTGCATCTAAACACAGGTGAATAATGAGACCACTGTGAGTAGATTGCCTTCTTTTCACCTATTAACACACTTTAGAGAGCAATTTAGAAAGGTTGGTACAGTGTTGCCACTAGTTAGGTTATTTTTATATAGTCTGATCAACAATAGAGAATTCTAAAGCACCATGTTTGGGGATGCTGTTAATGCAGTATTTTGTCAGACTAAACTTTACAATATTTGGCCAAACTAAACTTCATAAAGGAAGTCAAAACTTCCTAAAGGAAATTTTTAACATCAGTAAAGCACTCTGGAAAGTTAGTTTTGATTTCAAATACCCTATCTCTGAAATCAAATATGGAGATTTCCTTGATTATAGAATAATCCCTAACTTAATATTAATTAAAAGAAGTAGCCACTACTTAATTAGTGATTACAGTAATCACAAATAAACATTATAATGGAGTCTGCCTAATATAATTCAAACAAAACTACCTGAATTATCTATCCAGTGCAAGTTTATAGCCCTCAAGGTCCTGTCTGCTGTACACTACTATGTGCAAGGCCAGTTTTCAAGGTCACTCACCTTCTTTTACATTACTAAGGACCACCATTTACAAATATAGGAAACTTTCCTTGTTCCCTTTAACATAATACCTTCAAGATTCATTATTATTGCAAATCCAGGAATTTCTTTCTTATGGCTGAATATCCCATTATAATGGTATACATATGCATATAGGATCTTATGCAATGCTGTTAATACAGGATATTGAATCCATGACAAATTGACTGGTTTGAATTTTGTTACTGCTATGACATTGTTACCTGCAGTGAACTGTTATTATCCTATAATTAGAAGGTAGCACTACTGGTAGAGGTGCTAGAAGGGTTTCTTCAGTGTCCTCCTTCACCCATCAGTCATCCTTGTACATTTGAGCCATATGGGGGTAGAGGAGTAACTGTTACTCAAAGTTTTTGCTCTTCCACCAGCAGTTAACTTTTGTTGTTAATTACTTGGTCCTAGCCTTGTAGATTTTCTATACTCTGATCTAGCTTTAGTCTTAGTAGAACATTTTCCTCTTTTGCCTCAAGTGCGGGACTTTCTCAGCATCCCTCCATTTCATTTTTTTTTATGGTTTATATATAAAACATTATTTTTTCATTTTTGTACAGTGTATATTTCTCATCCCCATGAAATTCCCATCACCAATTCACCCATGCACCATCACCATAGTCCCTTGTGCTCTTCCCACCCATTTTGTCCTTCTCTCTCCTTCTCCCCTGGGTAATGTCCAGATTTATAGTTGCCTGTTGATTTTGAATTTTAATTTATTATAATTATTTTTTTCCTTAGTCCCTTATTTGTTTCCTCTACATTCCTCCTATAAGTGACACCATCCCTATCTTTCTGGCTTATTTCACTGAGCATAATCCTTCTAGCTCCATCCATGTTGCTGTGAATTGCGTGAACATCCCTCCATTTCTTTCTCATGGCAGATAAACTTCCTCATGTGTGTGACTGGTCTTGAACAATTTGAAGGCTATCTGCTCCTCCCTGGTGGTAGACCTCCTCCTGCTTTCAGTGTGCCTCATTGGCTTTCCCATCCTCCGTCCTCCCTACAACACAGAGTTTGTGCTTTTATACCTCCCCAAGAGATCTTGTGTATGAGTTTGCCGACTGTTGGTGAGCAGTTTAAGGCTTTTATTCTTAGAAATAAGTGGGACTTTATCTCTTTCCCCTGTAGCAGCTTATCACCTCCTGCAGGCCTCTTGTCTCCTGTCTTGGCCCCATAGCACCTAATGGTAGGGTTGAGTGGTTTACAAATAAGATTTTAGGATTTTACCTGTGGAAAAAAGTTTTTAATTGCATACTCCCTTGTTTTTGAGAGTCCTAGTTATTCCAAATCTACATTATAAATTGTTAAGATTTTATTAAAGTTTCAGATTTCTTCTCCCTTACTTATATGACAGCAGTCTCTTTTCTTGTGCTTTGCCTAAGATGAAGCAGATCCTATTTCTTACCTTGTGTTGGAGGGGTTTATAACTGTATGAAATGCAGTTTACTTAGTTGCCTTCTAAGTCCGCTCTGATGGGTTTAAGAAGAATTACGATTGTATTAGATTGCCCAGTTTTTTCTCATTGTTAGGATGGGAGATGACATTCTTTTTCTACTTTTTTGCATTCTAAATGAAAGTGGAATTAGAAGCAAAATTAATTTAAAGATATGATTCTTAGCCTCAAGGACTCAGTGCAACAGGATTATACTAAAACTGAAACACTGCCTTTAGAACCAAGAGAACATATACAGGTTTCTCCTGTTATCCCAGGGTAGAAGATTTTTATTTTGATATGATTGATAGGTTATGTTTTGAGTCCAGGAATGCTCAAAAGTTTCTCCATATAAATTAGTGTTCCTCACATAGTATTCTCCTATTCAGAAGTGTACTTTTTATGTGTCTTTATGAAAGCTTGTTTCCTTAGCCTAATAAAAATAGCCTTTCATAAGATGCTTTCATCAGTCTTCACCAAACACATACCTTATCATCCTACCAATTTACTTGTTCTAGTCAAGTGTCTCTTAACCTGTTATATTAGCATTAGCATTTGCATTTGTGATTATTCTCTAACTACCACTTACTGTAAAAAGAAGGTTGGGGCCTCCCCTGGTGGCGCAGTGGGTTAAGCAATGCACTACGAAGCAAATCGCAGCCACTGCGGCACGAGTTCGATCCCTGCTGCCGTCCAGGGGGGGGACCCACATGGTGCGGCAGACCTCTCCTGCTGTGCCCGCTGCTCCTCTCAGCAGTGTACTTCTGTTGATCTGCCTGTTCTGCTCCCCGCTTTCTGTGGTGAATCCTCTCACCCCCCCACACCTCTGGCCTGTGCCCCAGTGCTTGTATGCATAAATAAATAAAAAAAAAAAAAAAGAAGGTTGGAACTTGCCATTTCAAGGAATCCTTCCTCAGTTTAATTCTCAGACAATGATTTCTTTGAATCTCTCAAGACTTATGTAAAATGTAATTACAGTGATAACAGTTCTCTTCAGGCAGTGAGGACGCCTGAGTTGGATTCTTAGCTCTGTTACCATTGTCTTTAAGCATCCGGTTCCCTAATGTATAAAATACAAAAAAAATGTACATCAGAATTTGGGTAGATCTTTAGTGAAATAAATCATCTAACACACTAAAGCAGAGCAATCATAGGTGAGTTACTTAATTCTCTGCTTTAGTTACCATCTAAAAATATACAACACCTCTATATAAAGTTCTTCAAATTGTGAACTGCCATGCATTTTTAAGGTATTGCGATTATAATTCTGTGTAATGGAACTGCATTCATTTATTCTCACTTTATGCAAGTATTTTTTTACTTATGCTGCAAAAGCTTACGTTCAGTGGTTTGCTGTAGAATATGTATAAGCAAAATAACATTTCAATAATTCTGTTACTTTGACTCTAAAATGGGGAAAGTAGCACAGAGTACTTCTTTCTAGATGTCTTATATTACAAGCCTCTTTTATGAAATCTTAAAAAATTTATTTTCCCATTCATTTGCCTATATCCTCTGTCTTTGACAACGCTTATGAATTTTAATTGACCCAACAATTTGCCTTATTGGTATTTTTCTGCCACCTAGTGAACAAAATGGTAACTGCAAGATTAGTAGGCTCCTTGTTGCACACAGATCACAGTTCTGTCTGATAACCTTTCTGGAAACCACTGTAGTAAAAAGAAGCATTTTTCATGTAACTAAATCAGACTTATTTCTTGAATTCACCTCAAACATTAATTTTGATGGTTTTGTGACTTAGAGCTTATGCTTCTCTCATTCTTTGTACGTTTGCTCTGTTTTTCACTTCACAATGAAATAACTTTCCTTCTCACCTATACCAGTTCATTTTCTTTATTTAATTCAATATAGGTATATGCTGAGCTTTTCTTGTAGCATATCTTCCCTTATAAATTTCATTCTATGCTGAGAACCTTTCTTTGCATTAATTTAGTGTTTTCTCCACAAGCATTCCTTGCTTATACATGTGCTTCCAGTTACATAAATTTTCTAATATACTAGATGTGTACTTTACATTTCACATTTCCATGTGAGTAAAATTTTATTTTGCAGTTGTATGTGTTTACAACCTTGTAGGAGTCTAAGGACATGGGATACACAGTTTCCCACCTTATTTATAATTAGTCGTGTCAAAGTGATATACAACTTTGCTTATTTTGTATTCTTATGATGTGTTTTTGTATCCAAAAAATAACTTTTTGGGGTATCACTGGCTCCCAAGAGAGTTTCAAATGTTAATAGTTATTTGCTAATTTGCATTCCTTCTGGGTTGCTAGTGAAAAGGTCAACACTTAATGTTGTAATTATACCAGGTCTGTGCATTTCACAAACTTTTTAATCTTATTTGATCCCATAGTTTATCATTGCTTACAGTATACAATTACAGTTTCTTATTGTTAATATTATTAGTTGGCTGACTGAATCTACTTATTAGCAATATTATACTTCCACATGAATTGGTATTGTCATTCACATGTTGTCATCTGTGATAAAAACAATTGATTTCAACTATATTCATAGATGAAGAATAAGTTTATAGTTGATTTATATTCAGTATTATGACATTTTTACAATGTATTTGTTTAAGATCAGTATGAAAGAGTAGCATGCATACAGTAGGTGCTTAATGGATGTTTGTAAAATGAAGATATGCTCTGAATTGTTTTAAAAGAGCTTGTATACCTTTCCAGGAACGCACAGTGCTAGTTTTTAATAAGTTTTTAGATATTTGTTGAAAAAATAAATGGCTTTCTATTTTATTACATTATTATAAGGGCATGCAAGTTTTGTGTCTATCCCGTGCTATATCCCCATTACAATTTCTCAGCTCATACATCTCTGATTTCCCCCACTTCCTTATAATCCTCCGTGAATTTAAATTTATCCATTCTTTTTTCATCTTACTATATATAATCCTTTTAGTGATTAAAAGGGTAATTGCACAATTAATGGACCCTTAAAGACCCCTGTGCACTCATTCCATTCTATTTGTCCTGATTGTCTCACAGACCTTTGTATATTTTATTCTTTCTTATCACTATCTGCTTAATACTTGTTAACCTTTCACAGCTCTACTTAAACATCTTTTAACAAAAGACTTCTTTGACCTCCCTGACAAAGATTTTATAGTGGTCATAGTTTAGTGACATGATGAGTTATAAATAAGGTGGGAAACTGTGTATCCCATGTCCTTAGACTCCTACAAAGTTGTAAACACATACAACTGCAAAATAAAAATTTACTCACATGGAAATGTAAAATGTAAAGTACACATTAGTATATGAGAAAATTTGTATAACTTCGCAAGTAAACACATGAATAACAAGGAATACTTGTGAAGAAAGTGGGAAAACACAAGATTGTTGCAAAGAAAGGTTATCAGCATGGAATGAAATTTATTAAGGGAGATATGCTACCAGAGAAGCACAACATATACCTATGTTGACTGCTCAATTTAATTCACATTTAATTTAGTACAATGTAATGTCCATCAGGGCAGGGAGCCCTGCTCTTGGCCTTCATTTGCCTTTGTACATAGCCAATATATGAAATATAGAAGGGGTCTCTTCAGTCTTTTGTAAACTGAACAAATGAATGTAATGCTGTCAGGTACTGTGTGAACACTGAAATTTTTTTATATAAATCAATTATTATTGTGTTTTCTTCTTTTTCAGTGTATTATTTTCTTATCAGTTTCTTAGTTCATTTAATTATGCACCAGAAACTACCTACTACATAGGAGGTATACATTTATTCAAGAAATGTTAACTATTTTTAAAAAATAATTTCACATTAAACCAAAAGTGTGACTCTTACATTATTTGGCATATTAAGTAATGAAGGAACCACTATGATATTAAAAAAAAACACTGATATGAAGGATAATTTACAGGAAAGACTCCTAGACAGTCATGAATACTGAAGTGTATATGCTAACAGATACCAAAATCATCAGTATCCACACCATGACAATAGCATCCTCACAGGACAAAACTTAACTTGCATCTCTGTAGTCAAGAAGCATTTGCATTACCATATATCCACCACAGCTAACTATCTCTATAGGGTTATAAATAGTCAGAGATTATTAATGATCTAGACCTCTGTAGTACCAGATAATCCTGGAAAGGAATGCTAGGTAATGCTAGTCTTTGAAAGAACACCAGTAATGTTTTGCCCATTTCAAAGTCTTTTGCAGTTTTCCTGACCATTTTCTACTGGTAATTATTATAATCTCAAAGATTATTCTTTTTTTAAAAAAAAGATTTATTTATGCACACAAGAGCTGGGGTACAGGCCCAGCTGTTGGGGGGTGAGAGGATTCACCAGAGACAGAGTGGGGAGCAGAACAGGCAGATTGAACGAAATACACTGCTGAGGGGAGCAACGGGCGAGGCAGGAGAGGTCTGCTGCACCATGTGGGTCCCTTCCCTGGCCAAAGATCAAACTCGCGGATGCTTCACAGTGCAGCGCTCAACCCGCTGACCCACCAGGGAGGCTCTCAAAGATTATTCTTGATTATTAAAGGAAGGCTGTTTTCATTAGGCTTGACCTGAATATTTATCTTTGAGTCACAAGAGTGTTAACTGACCATGTTGACTTTCTCAGGTCTGCTTTGTAAATCTAGAGCCAAACAGTATCACCCATATAAGGCTGCAAAATTTATTTTACTTCTGGAACTTTTCATAAGAAACCTCAGATTGCGGTTATAAAGTCTCTGTTATTTGCTATCTTGAGGCTAGGAAACTAAACCTAAGAAATCTTTCCACCATATATTTTACCTGAAATACCTGTAAATTTGGGTGAACTCCTGTTGAATTCCTCCACATTTGCTATGGTTGACTGATAGGAAGGCACCTGTGATGCTGTGCTCTGTCAACAGGCTCCTGGGTGGGCTCTGTAGGTGTTGGCTCCATATCTTAGCCAATCATTGTTCTGAAATTCACTTGTCGTAACTTCCATTTCAAATAAGGCCTTGTTTTCACAATTTCTTCAGTTATAGCCTGGCAAGATAGTTAAGGGCATGAAAGATGCAGAGTACTACAGAATCACATAACCCCACAAAGTCTTCTAAATGCCATCCAGAATTCCACTGACAGGAAGCTCCATAATCTTTTGCTCCTTTTAACATCTTTCTCAGTTTTTCTGATTACTAGTATGCATTGAATAATGTGTTTGGTTTGGAGGGAATGAGAGACAAATTATCAAGGTGTCAGCCCTCAAGAATCTAATATACAGCAGGACAGGGAGAATTCAGCCATCATCACAATACAGTGGGATAACCCCTTTACCAAATCTGAGTCCAGGTATATGAAGAACACACACTGATGAGTGAGAAGGTATTTCCTGAAAGGGGAACTCTTGAAGGAAAGCATGAAAGATAACTCAAAAGTGAGGGGAAAGCCAGGAAGAGAGAAGTTATGTTAGGCACATTAATACAAGCATAGGCAGAGGCAGAAGACATATGGAAACATACAGGAGAGAAAGATGATTTGGGGGTGCTGGAACAAGTCTATGATAGCAGATGAGCCTCCAGGAGGTTAGCTTAGCCAAAACCCTCTGGGCAAAGAGAAGTGTGACATCTGTCCTGAAAATTGTAAGGAATCAGTGAAGGTTTTATTTAAGGAAGGGTGCAACATTGTTATATTTTCCTTTAAAAAGATCTCTTTGTCAGCACTTTAGAGGCTGCAGTGTTCTACAAGACAAGGTAATAGAGGCTAAGGTGTAGCATAGGCAGTTACCTACAGATTTTCTCAAGATAATAGATGTGTACAGAAAGCGATTGTAGGGATAAGGAAGAGGGAGGGGATAAGCAAGAGAAGTGTTTTTTTTTTTTTTTTTTTTTTTGGCAGAGGTATCAACATTNGGGTGGGGATAAGCAAGAGAAGTGTTTTTTTTTTTTTTTTTTTTTTTGGCAGAGGTATCAACATTCTACAGAGGTCTTACCATAGAACAAATCAGGGCAAATATAGGGGTTTGAGAGGCTATTGTGCTGCCTTGTGGATTGGAATAAAGCAAAGTAGGGAGCAAGGACTGAGCCAGACTTGTAACATCTGGTAAATGAAGTACAACAGAACGTTATTGCTTCTTTTTTTCCTCCCCATCAACAAATACTTAACTGAAAAATCTAAAAGCTGCTATTCCACACTCCCTGAAAGAAAGGCAGTAGCAGCATCTCATTTTTCTTTGAGTTTTTCAGAAACATTTAATAAGCACATATTGTGTACACATACTGTTTTCCATGCTGGGAAGGAATACACAAAGGCATGAAAAAAGGCTTGATACAGAGAACTCATTACAGAGACAAGCAGTGTGATTCAGTGTGATTAATGGTGAATTGGCCAGGTATTTGCCAAATTTGTGGTGACAGAATAAACCGCTCATCATGTAAAGAGAAGACTGCACAGGTTATATTTGAGTCAATTGTTGAAGGTCTAGTAGGATTTTTTCAGTAAACAAGAAAGAGAAGGGAAATTCTGAAAAAGGATGACTTGGGTCCTCCCTAGCCAGGGAGGGGGCCCACATGGCACAGCAGACCTCTCTTGCCTTGCCAGCTGCTCCCCTCAGCAGTGTACTTCAGTCGATCTTCCTGTTCTGCTCCCCTCTCTGTCTCTGGTGACTCCTCACCCCTCCACGCCTCTGGCCTGTACCCCAGCTCCTGTATGCATAAATAAGTAAAAAATATTTTTTAAAAGGATGACTCGTGTGCAAGGGAAGAAAATAATCTATATATGGGAACTAAGTTATCCTGCCCTGACTAATGTAGTGAGTGGTAGCCTCTTGTACATGGACTGACGAACAAGAAGTCAAAGCAGAATGATGACCCTCAGCCATGTTTGGATAGAGGTCTCTTTATGCTAAGAAGTTTAACTTTATCTTGAAGGAAATTAAAGGTTTACATCACTCAAAGGAATAAAATCAGCAGATAGTGAAGTAACATTGAGGCATATTCTGACAAAAGTATATTGAAAGATGAAATTGTATGATGATGACTTGAACAATGGAAAAACATCCTTTTGATTATTTGTAGTTGTACTTTTTGTTCCATGCAAAATGTTTTGATACTTGAAATAGTCTCATTTCATTTGGCAGAATAAAAATTTGCATTTTTTCTGAGAGTATTGTTTAGTTAAATAAATTATTACTAAAATGCATTTATTAATATCCAAATTAGATTTGATTACTAGTATTCATTTTCATTAAATCATATGCCAAAGGATTTTGCTTGAGATTATAACAATCACTGTGAAACTAAGGACTAAAATATGAATAGTTATCCATATTAATTATTAATTATAAATACTGTTGTTCCTTAAATGTTAATTATGTTTTAAAATATCAGGACTTGAAGGGCTTGAATCTTATAATTAAAAATGTGTTAACTTTATGTACACCCAGACTTCCCTACAGTCAAACAGCCTAAACTTTGGAGGCACAAAAACAGGATCACAATTGACAGTTATTAGTGCTCTGATGAAAAAGAAGGCCCTTCTCACTCATTAAAAATTATGAAAAAGTACACCCACTTCAAAATACAGAGAAAAAATTAAATAACTGACTGTGGGATGCACTGACTATGGGAGGCTTCCTGGGGACCTAAAGTGCCTTTACAGGTTCGTGCATTGTGCCGCATCAGCAGAACTTCGAAAAAATATTTATAGAGCTTTCCCCGCCCAGAAATTAACGTTTTTTCTTTCTCTTAATTTTTTCACCATGCTGCTACTTTTACCTCTCTTAATATGTTACATAATCACTGATTTTTACAAAGCATCTGTTCTCAAATACAGGCCATATTTTGACTGTTGTGGTGCTTATTTCAGGGAGTTCTGGATAATAATTTATGATCAAAGTGTTTATTGACCCTTAGAGACTTTCCTGTTGCATACTCACTACTGTGAGAGCTCTAGCCAGATCTTAAATAGGATAATGTTTCTTTGAATCATACAATGTTCGTTGTATTAAAATTTGCTTCTGTTATAGTTAGAAAAATAAAAAGGATGTTCGTCCCTTCCCCAAATATATGTGTACATATATATATATATACACACAAAAATTTATACAAATTTTAATTTTTATTATTTGTTTTGAGTTTATTTTTCTCTTCTATAGTCATTTGTTTCAGTTGTGTCTAGGTTAGTGTGCCATTTTCCTCTATTTTGAATGTTGTTTAAATTGTGATTATTTTTATCCTTAATTTTTCTTTTTTTGTGATCTTAAAAAATCATATAATTTGAATACATTTGTTAATGTACTTTGGTCATTTTTTAATGACCAAATTTATGGAGGAACTCCCAAAACATTGCAAGCAGGGGAGCATATTTCAACTCATTTCTTCCTTCAGCCACAGCCACCAGTGGCACAGAGAAGTTGGAAGACTAAGGTTCAGTTCCTATAATTTCCAGAATTTTTTTTGCCTTTTTGAAATAAAAGGAAATGGTTAGGTCCAGAAGACAGTTATCCTCTAACTGTATTATATTTGAAGTCTCCACTGGTTTGCTGCTACCCATTCAAAAAGATGATTTGTATCCATAGCACCCAGCTGATGGCCTTCCAATACCATTTCCTATGTAAAAGAACCAAGGCTCTTAGAGAAAGTGGATGATTCCAGATCTGAGGCCAAAAAAAGTTTTTTTTTAAATTTATATTAAATATCATACTGTGCCAAAACTAACAAACTAAAGTTTGAAGTCATAACTAAAGGACACAAGAACCAACTTGATAGTGCCAACAATGTTAAAAGATGAGCCTTTTTAAGTTGATAATTTATAACATTATATAAGTTTCAGGTGTACAGCTTTATAATGTGGCATCTATGTGTGTTACCGAAGTTGACTCATCCACACCATACATTTCCCCTTTTACCTGATTCACTCTCTCCCTCTCCCCCTTCTCCCTTGGAGAACTTAAAAATTAAATCATATCTTTATTGTATAAAGACACATAAGATGACTCAAATATGCAAAAGTGAAGAGAAAGAATTCCTGGGTACCTTTCATACAGCTTCAAAAAAGAGTCAACTTGTGACCAATCTTATTACTTCAGTGCCAGCTCTGCCTATGCCTCACCAACAAAGGATTCTTTCATAGTAAATTCCCAATAGCACATTATTTAATGTGCAAATATTTCAAGATACACTTTTAAAATACAAGAAATATTTTAAAAATATAATTTCAAAGAGGTACAGATTGAACATCAAGAGATACAGTGGTAAGTTGAACCACATCAAATATGAATGAAGATATGTCTTAAAAATCTCTCATGGCTCAGCTTCAAAGATAGTTAGGACATTAGCTAATCATTCTGAAAATTGTTTAATAAAAAGAAAAGAATGACGGATTTAATCCTGTGTTTCCTGCACATGTATCAGGATAGTTAAATAAATTAATAAAAGTTCTTTAAGGAATGCTAACAAATAAATATAGAAGGGATGCTTTTGAAAAATATATGGTTGGAGCCCCTATTGAAAAGAATTTACCTAATGATAATAATAGGATGCTAAACCATCAAGTGAAGGAGTATAAGGAAATTTATAAAGGATAGATCAGCCACTTGGACCTGGGGTTATGAATCACTCATTACCACCAAAAGTGAGACATCTAAATGTTATGTACCTCCTAATGTGGTACAGTAAAAAACACATCAACAACTGGAATATACTCTTGCCCTAAACTGAGAAAAAAACAGAAATAGAATCTATCCAAGCTCCAGCTATAACTGCCAGTTTATAGGAAATGAGAAAAATGTAACATTTAAAGGACAGTACTATCATAAGAGAAGAGAAGGGCAGAACTTACAGTCCTCTAAAATAGCCTTGAGAGAAATACCAACCCAATGCAGTGTTAACCTTCTTGGGAGACTGGTCCAAATAACTGAACTGAAATATATTTGGGGCAATAGCAGAATGTGAATATGGCCTGAGCACAGAAGAAACTAAAAAATAGTCGTAAATTTGTTAGCTATGATGATATTTTGGTTGTATTTTAAAATGTCTGTGATAAAGATATATAACAAAGTACTTACAGGGGAGAGATGATAGTTTTCCCAAGACTTTCCTCCAAACCTTCCTATTCACCAGCATTACCTTCACCTAAGAGCTTGTTAGAAATACAGAAACTCAGTTCCAGCTGCAGAATCACTTTTGAATGAGACTCCACATTTGTATTTATATGCTCATTAAGATTTGAGGAAGCATGCCTTTAAAAAATGAGGAGTGGGGGATAGTGTAGGTGGGGGATAAGAGAAACATGGTTGGCAGATATTATTACTGAAATTGGACATTTGGGGTGTATGTGGAAAAGCTTGGGAATTTGATTGGTTTTAAGTCAAGTATTCCCAAATCAGGAATTGGCACAGTGTGTGATTGTGCCATTATTTGTATATATCCAGTGATTTGTTTTTAATATGAGATGCTAATAAGTGTTGAGATAAATATTACCTCATTACTTCCCCTTCTTCCTGCCCAAGTTGTCAAGGTTTTAGAATAATATTCAAAAACCCTGAATGTGTGTTTTTTTTTTTAAATTGTCCCTTATTAAATCAAATTGTTTTTGTAATTTATAAAGAAAACTTTTAAACTCCCAGTACCAATTTGTTGTCAATTTTTCTCTCTAGGCTCGCTTAAAAAAACCTCTTAGGAGCCTGGATGGTGTACTGTATGATGATGATGATGACGACGACATTGAAAGAGCAAGCAAGTAAGTAACAGATTTTGATGTCATAGTAAACAGTGCAGCTTAACAGAAGTTTTAGGTTACAAAAACTTTCAAAGAGTGTGCACTCTCAGAAATAGATCATGTTCCCATGCAATATTCGCAAAAGCAACCAATGCTCATTGGGGTCTCAGAGAAGATAAATCTTGTGTTGGGAAAGCAAAACAAACCTGAAATAGCCCAGGAATAATGTTAAAGAGCCCTCCTAAGTTAGACTCCTACTCTCCTACTGGAAAGGGAGGGCAGTTTAAATATCAGGAGCAGTGATAATAGTCAGATGAAACCAGTGGTAGGAGGGAGATGAGGAAGGGCTTGAGTTTATAGTGATATCAGAAAACTTAATACAAAGTTAAAAATTGATTGTAAAATACAAAATAAATGGAATAATACTATATATTTAACTTTTCAGCAATTTTATGACAAAACAGACATCTTTTTTTCTCTAGTGAGTAAACTCTTTGTCTGTATAAAGGAGTATGAATTATTCTTTAAAATAAGTGAATAAGTAAAAGGAAAAATAATCTGAAAATTCTGAACTTGGGCTATAAAAAATTTATCAAGTATTTAAACTTTTTTTTTTTAAGGCTAATGTCCCATATCCCATATATTTTGAATGTGAAAAGCTCTGCTTCTCCTTCCAGATTGATTACATACCAAAACTGTTTTATTTGTTCTTAATGCATTTACTCTGAATTTATAGTATTTGAAATAGTATATATCACTATAAAGAATCAATGAACCAATTAGCAATTTTGTCTTTGTTCCACTGAAATATCACTTTGGTTTTAAGACTCATTAATTAAATGTAATTGGTGACAGGTTGCTTATATGCAGTATGTCTGGCTATATAACTACTACTATTTTTTCTTTAGATTATCTTCTGAAGATGGTGAAGAAACTTCTACTTATTTTTATGAAAGTGACGACTCTATTGAAACAAGAGTAAAGACGCCTTACTCGGGTGAAATGGACTTATTAGGAGAGATCCTTGATACATTGAGCACACACAGTTCTGATCAAGGAAAGTTAGCAGCAGCGAAGAGCTTGGATTTCTTTAGGTCGATGGATGACATTGATTACAAGACTACGGTTAGTTGATTTTTCATCTTATAAAATTAAATGAAAACACTTAATACAATGAGGACATTCTTACCCTTACTATGATTGTCTTATCTTACTATCTTAGCTAGTAGGGCATTTAATAAATATTAAAACTTCAAAGTGATAATACTTAATCCTTAAAAATTATATCTAGTAACAAAATTTTCCCCTTTATTCAGTTTTAGTGGGTATTGTGATTGAGATTTTTTTGTGAAGTCATGTTTTCTTGCAATGTAAATTTATAGTTATCTTTTCTAGAGACTCTTTTAAACATGATATATTCCAATGCTTTTCTATATCTTATGGATCTTCAAAATTTAATAAATGCATTAAAGTAATTTTTCCATTTGTGTCCTTTGGGTAAATCCCTAGCAGTGGGATTGCTGGGTGAGATGGTAGCTCCATTTTTAGTAGACTGGGGAACCTCCATACAGCTTTCCATAGAGGCTGGACCAGTTTGCATTCTCACCAGCAGGGTAGTAGAGTTTAGAGTTCCTTTTTCACCACATCCTCATCAACATTTGTAGTTGCTAGTCTTTTTAATATGTGCCGTTCTTACTGGCATAAGATGGTTTTAATTGCATTTCCCTAATTATGGGGGAAAAACATTTTTTCATATACCTGTTGGACATTTGCCTTTCCTCTTTGGAGAAGTGTCTTTTAAGTTCTGCCCAATTTTTGACTGGATTGTTTACTTGTTCTTCTGTCGTGTGAGTTCTTTGTAGATCTTTGTGATCAGTCCCTTGTCAGTTGTATGGAATGCAAAAATATTTTCCCAATCAGTGGAGTGTCTCTGTTTTGATTAGTGTCTCTTTTGCTGTACAGGTTTTTAATTTTGTGTAATCCCAGCTGCTTATCTTCACTTTTTTTGCTTTAGGTGATGTTTCTTTAAAGATGTTACTGAGATGTATGTCATATTTGGCATATATTTTCTTCTATATATTTTATGGTTTCAGGTCTTATGTCTAATTCTTTGATCCATTTTGAGGTGGTTATTGTTCATGGTGAGAGGTAGGTTCATTCTTTTACATGTAGTAGTCCAGTTTTCCCAGCATCATTTATTGAACAAACTTTGTTCCATTGCCTATTTTTTGTTCCTTTGTCAAATATTAGTTGTCCATAAATCTGTGGGTATATTTCTGGATTTTCTATTCGATTCCATTGGTCTGTGTGTTTTTGTTGTATACCATGCAGTTTTTATTATTATGGTTTTGTAGTAGACTTTGAAGTCTGGAATTGTGATACATTCATTCTGCTTTTTAGTCAGGAGAGCTTTAGCCATTTGAGGTTTTTTTGTGTCTCCGTATGAATTTCATCAATATTTGTAGAACTAAATCTTTTAAACACTTGAGAGAGAAATATGAATAATGGCAACCCTATTCTGATTGCAAGTAATTCCAGAACCTGGTGCTAACTATATATTTAGTCTGCTTTTTTAAAATTATTTTTTGCTTTTTTTCCAAAAAAAATAAAATCCTCTTTATTTTTCAGCTTTATTGACAATTATTAAATAATTAAGGGGCATGACTTGATGCTTTCATATACTTATGTATTGTGAGATGACTACCACAGTCAGACTAATTTATATACTCATCACCACATTTTTACCATTTTCTTTTCCTTTTTTTTGTTAAGGTGAGTGCACTTAAGATTTATTGTCTTAGTAAATTTCAAGTATATAATACAGTATTATTAACTATCGCTATATTGTATATTAGATTTCCAGAATTTATTATTATATAACTGAAACTTTATACCCTTTAACATTTCCCTATTTTTTCTCCCCGTAACCATCCCCTTCTCCAGAACTCCAGTAACAATCACTCTACTTTCTATTTCTATGAAGTTGACTGTTGATTGGGTGTTTGTTTATCTGTATCTGGTTTATTTCAGGGATAGCATTAAGGTTTATTTCAGACATAGCGTAATACCTTCCAGGCTCACCTGTCTTGTCACAAACACATCAGTATTTCCTTTTAACTGCTAAATAATAATCCATTTTATGTCTATATACCACATTTTCTTTATCCACATTATCCATCAGTGAATATTAGGTTCTCTAATGCTGCAGTGAACATGAGGATGCAGCCATCTCTTTGCAGTACTGATTTCACATCCTTCAGTTACATACCCAGAAGTAGGATAGCTGGATCATACAACAACTCTATTATTAGTTTTTTGAGGAATTGTTTTTTGTAGTGGCTGCACCAGTTAACATTCCCTCTAACAGTGTGCCAGAATTCACATTTCTCCACACCCTTACCAACACTTCCAGTCTGGTATGAATTCTATAGGTGGTAGTTGCAAGGACATGGAAACCAACATCCATCTCATTTCGTTCCTGTTAACAGAGCCATTTGCAGGTGTTCAAATTGACTAGTGATGCTGTATTTCCTCCGGGAGGAACTTCAAATTCTCAGCCTTGAAAGATATTCATACTGATTTTTAAATGTAAAAATCATGTTACTTAAGTCATGCTCTAATTTTATTAAAAGATTTCTGCCTTTGGTGTTTCTTCTTTCAGAATAAATCCAATGCTCCTAGTGAGAATAACCTGGCCCTACTTTGCACTGGTTCTGGTGATCAAACGGAGTGGCATCTCGGGCAAGATGATAGTGCCCTGCATGGCAGACACCTTCCTCCATCTCCCCGGAAGCGGATTTCCTCTGGTGGTTTGGCAGATTCCCTGTTTATGCTGAAAGAGGAAAACAGTGAAAAAGGCCTCAGTGCTGACAATGTGAGTAGCCCTACAGTAGTGGGACAGCCAGCTTCCTCTTCAGGCGTGGATTTCCCGGAGCTGGCTTTGCTTGAAGTTTCCCAAACTGGTAAAGGGAAAACAGAACAAAAGGAAACACTAAGCCAGATTTCAGATGACCTGCATATACCCAGCCTTGGGCAACGTTCATCTACTTTTGTTCCCTGGGAGAAAGAAGGACAAGAAGCCACAGAGACTTCCGAAGATAGTGGACTGCTTCATGAAGTAGTGTCATTATGTCATTTAACACCTTCCTTCCAGCAGGACTTAAACATTTCTGAAGAAAACACAAGTGGAAAACAAGCTTAAATCAACAGTTAGGAGTTGCTTGCATAAGCTTCTATGAAAATGTAGGATTTTACATAATCCATATAGTAAACAGAGTTCTTCGTGGGAATGACAACTCTTACTACTGTTTTAACAGTTATTTTTCACTTGGAACATACATTTCTCCCACTCATCTCGTGGGTATATTATTCACTGATTTTTAAATGTAAAGCTAATTCTTCTACTGTGCTCTCAAATCAGGTACTAGTTAGTATATATGATAAAAATAACGATTGAACCGTATGATTGCCCAGTATTTGGTGCTTAATGCCATTCATTTTATTTAAACTATGCATATAAAACCCTTTTACATAACAAGTAACTACTATATTAACCTGGTTGAGCATGAAATGATGAAGATATCAAAGCTTGTCAGAACTAGCCTAAAACTGCTGAAACTGTTGACCCACTAATTGCCTTAATCTTAAGCCTATAATAAGCATAATTAATTTATGGAATTCATGTAAATTTTGAAAGATAACTTATAAGGGTTCTGTAAAGCAATAATGCCTTTTTCTATTCATTGAATTAAGGACAGAATTCATTTTTTTCAAAGTTAAAAGCTCTTTTGTGGACACTGCAGCCATGTTTTCCAAGAAGTATAAAGGTACACATTTACTGTTCACTCAGTGAATATATGAAGTGCTGAATTACAATGTGAAATGAATGACTTTTGTTTACAAGTGACACTTTAAGCATTTTACAGTCTCTGTATGCCTTTGCTATATAGTAATCCACCCCAGAAAGCCAATGCAACAGAAACTATCTTGATAAAAAAATGTTCCTATCTTTTTTCTTGATTCTCTATCAAAACACATCATCTAAATTTACTTTTTAAACTAATTGACTTTCTACTTTAGCAGTTACAGATTTATTGAAAAATTATGAACGTACAGAAAGTTTCCATATATTCCTGCACACAATTTATCCTGTTATTATCTTACACTTGATACTGTAGATTTACTATGATTAATGAGCCAGTATTGATAGTCCATGCTTTATTCATATTATCTTAATTTTTCCCTAATGTCCTTTTTCTTTCCCAGGATCCCACTCAGGACACCCTTACATTTGTCTTGTTTCCTTAGAGCCCCCTTGGTTATGAAGTTTCTCATGCTTTCCTTGTTTTTGATGACCTTGGCAGTTGTGAAACGTGCTATTTGGGTATGTTATAGGATATCCCTTTATTGCAACTTGTCTGGTATTTTTCTCATAATTACCCTGGGATTATGGGTTTGAGTGAGGGAGGTCATAGAGTGTCCTTTTCATCACATCATGTCAAGGGCACATACAATCAACATGATGTGTGTGTGTGTTGATGTTGACTTTGATAACCTAACCAAGGTCATGTTGGTCAAGTTTCAAACTATCCAGTTACTCTTCGTCCTTCCTTTTCATATGGTAGTCTCTGGATGGAAATCACTATGGATAGCTCATACTCAAGGCGTAGGGGCTTATATTTCTTCTTCTTTAGGGCAGAGTATCTATGTAAATTATTTAGAATTCTTCTGCATGGGAGATTTATTTCTCTCTCTTCCTCAAAATCACTGATAAGCTCTGAAATTCATCTGGAAAGGAATCATGCATTGATTGCTTCGTGGTAGGCTAGACTGACAGGTATGATAAGGAAAAAAGTCATTATGTTTAATTTGCTATTCACATGTTCACTATATATAATCTACATATCCCCAATAATAATTATTTTTCAACAAGCCTGGAAGGAGTTTTATTTAAAGCATTACCTAAGCAATATTTACACAAGTCAGTCTTAAAGAAAATGACTTAAGATTTTGTTTTGTTTTGTTTTTGAAAACTACATTCCAAAATCTAAATATATTTTATTTGAACAAGTCATTCATTCATGTTTATAAAAATGGACAGATAATGTTTTCCTTATAAAGACATGCTGTATATATTAAGGGAAAAGTATTTAATCCTTATTTTTTAACACAAAAGTAAGACTCAAGGTCCTTGTCAAATTTTGCCTCTATATACTCATTGTGAAATTCCATTTTACTTAATTGCAGTACATAATAAAAGAAGTACATGTACTAGAAAACCTATTTTAAATGAGAAGAAAAAAATGGTCACTGCTTGGCAAGATTCCTCCATAAGTTTTGAAAAGAATGTAAGGTAGCCTTTTAAAATGTTTATTAGAATGAGGGTTTTTTTTTTTGTTTGTTTTTTGGGTTTTTGCATCAGAATTTGTAGTCTGAAGAATGAAATAAATGTGACTGTAGCATTGGCAAAATTTAGGCTTTAGTCCATTTGTTTAGTAAACATAGTCTCAGAAATGTAAATCCTTTTTCTGTGTTTTAGTCATCTAAAAGATAATTCACTACTGTGTTTTGGAGAAATTTAGCCACTCACAATTTATGTCAGTGTATTTTAAAGTCAACTTGTGCCTTATTTTAACATACAAAATCAGCTTTTTATATTCCATGTTAAAAACAAAAGCAAAAACAAAAAGTCTACATGTTTTTCTTGGCAAATATCCAAAAGACTAGCAGCAAGTACTGGAATTTCAAACCATTAAAATTTTGAGTATTCAAATTCTGTTCTGAAAGACCTCCCAGTATTTCTATGGACATAGGGAGAATGAACTAGAAATAAGGTGAGTTCTGATATAAAAGTATTATTTTCTACTATGTTTATATTTACTATCATATGTAAACCAAATATGTATAAACCCCTCCACTGTCTAAACTTTTTTTTTTTCTTTCCAAATAAGCCACACCTGTTCTACAAAAGCATTGTCTAAGTGACTAAGACTTGACTCTGGCACATAGCCTTTTATGTAGCCTCCGGACAGTTATGAATTTCCATGAAGCTGCTCTAGTTCTTGTCCTTTTGCCCAGATAGTGCATCCATAGCATTCCAGGGGGATAGAAGAAGAGAGTTTGAAATTAGGAGTTATTCTTTTGTAGTGAAAGCGTTAAGTTGTATATTTTGATGGTTATTTACTTCAATCTATTTTAGAAATGCATCAAGATATAGCATGGTTGTTTTTCTGATTAAAAGTTAATAACTCATCCATTTAAAACATACTTTCTGGTACTTTGTACTGGTCATATGCAAGGTACGGTAACTGAGGGTGTTGGGCAGTAAAATCATTGACATTGTCCCTCCTCTGCAGGAACCAACTAAAATGAAATTGAATTTAAATCTCTGTTGCTCATAATAAAATAGTAATTAATGATAACAATAATAATATATTTTGCTTAGAAATTGTTAGTTCAAGATTCTAACACCAAAAAAGTATTAAAAGCTGCTTAATCTAAAATGCTGTAAGTGTAGAACCATAGTACTATTTCTAATTTCATTAACTTTATTATTGTACTAAGTATAATAAAGCTGCTATCAAGAAATCTACTTTAAATTAAGGACAGATTCAGAGACTCTTAAAAGTAAAGTGTTTTTAGTAAATCTGATTATCTCTCCCAATGTGCTCAGTCATATAACCAGGCAGAGGGCTCTGGCTGCTGAATTGTTGCTCCTTTCCAATACATAGGGCACTTTACTCAGTTGAGGGTTAGGTGAAGGTGTGATGAGAATTCAGTATGACTCTGTTTTCTTGATCCCAGCATTCTCTAGAAACAACCCCTCCCAAGCTCCTTTAAAATTAAAATTGCACGTGACAGTGCTGTCGTTAGGAGTCTATACTAGTATCTTAATAGTAGGAACCAGGAATGCTAATGAATTAGTTGTTTCTTAACTATATGGTGAAGCAGACTGCCAAACAAGAGGGAAAAAACTTGACTGTTCTCATAATCAGTGAACCTTCATTCAGTGAACCTTCATTATCTTCTAGAAAAGCTGAATTTTCAGGAAAAGATTATTTTCATTAATAAATTTTCTAATATGAATTTCATTTGGTTTAGCATAAAAAATCCTGATTATGAGTTGATATTTGTAGATCAGAATATAAATTTAAGGATATTAAATGAATATTCCAGTCTTATGCCCCCAAATCACTTCTGAATGCAGGAAATAGTTTCTATAAACTTTGTCAAACATTGTTTAGTGTCTGTTCCTTAAAGCTTATTTAAAATGCAGAATTATTTTGAGAAATCTTTAAACATTTTAAGTTGGTCAAGATAGTGAATTATGTGCATATAGAAAGAAGCATATTTTATTTTGAATATGATTTTGTGCAATATTCTTTCATGAATAATTTAGTTCATATAAATAAATGCACATCTGCCTTCCTAGCAGATGCCTTAAGGTCATGTTTTTCAGTATTTGTAAAACTGTATGTAGCAATATTCTGTGTGATTTTTAGATAAAAATATTCTTTCTATTGTTGGCAGGATGTTTTTGTTTATTTAAAACAATTATGGATATTGCATTATTGTATCGTAACTGCCTCAGCAACAATAAATATGCAATAAGAAAACCTGAACCTTAGATTAGTATTGACAATACTCTTACTTTAAAATAAATGTATATAGTGCAAAATGCTGATTCTACATGTGTACATTTAACAAATACTCAGTTGTATATCACATCAATCAAAATGGCATTTGTATGGTATGACCACATATGTGGATTATAATATCCTTTGTGATGAACCTTTGCTAGGATTTATAAAGGGCATTGCCAATACTTTTGACTGTAAATTAAGTTAATTTTTATATAATGTACAGTTTGTTTAACCTTAGAGCTTCTATAGATTTCTACTTTTATTATACTTGAATGAGGCAGAAAAGCACTGTGGAAAATCTGTAGCTCTGGATGTGTTATGCAAACATACCAAAAAATAAATAAAACAAGGTACTGAACAGCAATGATACCTGGATGCTTTATATCCAGAAAGCTATGTTTTTTTCAAACCATACTTTAGCTAAGTGAAGTAATTTAAAATATACAATCTTTTATCTTAAAAGATTGCAATCACAAATGATTACCTCTTTGATCAGATAAACCTCTGAGATTATCGTCTCTATTATTTTATTTCTCAGATGAGAACCTTGTTGAAGTCCATGAACAAATACACCCACTGGATGATTATGTGATATTTAGGACAGAATAAAACTAAATGCACCACATATATCAAGTCACCATCCTCCAACCAGTATAACTTCCATATGGTTATTTTGAGAGCTATTAGTAGTCATTTAACAAAAATGAGATTTTTTTTAAATCTCTTATGATTTACAGGAATGCCTAAAAGAGCAGATAAGTATGAACTACATGAAGCCTACAGCTTAAAATGCTTAAAGTTGTTTTTGTTTTTTACTTTAAAGGTTTGAAAGTGAACTTTTCCTAAATTCATTTCTTTTTCTTTAAATGACTACTTAAAGGGACTGAAATTTCGAACTTTTTGTTAGACTTGGTGGTGACAGATACTTGTAAGAACCTACCCATCATTGAGATTTGCATTTGCTTTATTGTTTTTGCATCCTTGAGGCTACAGTATAAATCATCTCTTAGGTTGACTACTGTTGGAAAGATGTGTATAAAAGTATTGTTTTTTTGGAAATAAAAATATGCAAAAATAAATACTGGATGAACTACATATTGCCATAAAGTGCCCAACAATACAGTTGTAAAATAAAATTGGTCATAATCAAACTTTCTGTGGTGATGACTCATGATTGTTCCATTATCCCCCTCAGTGTTCTGGGTAAGTGACACTGTCATCTCCATCTCTGAACTTTGTCATAGCTGCAGTGACCTCTCCCTGACACATCTGCTTGAGAAGTACCATTCTTTCAGGTATGGCTCATTATCTTCATTGGTATTTAAAATCATAGGAGTGTAGGTAAGAATGTTGCTCACACAGTGTGTTTACTTGTATGACTCAACCTTAAGAGTCATGATGAAATAAAGTGTGTGAGCAGTGCCCCAGAATCTGGCAGGGTGAAAGTCATATGCAGGAGCTGTGGTGGTTCCACCTAAAGCAAAACTCAATTTCTTAGTGAAATTCCCAATTTCTCTTTTGTTGCAGAATTTATGGGAATAATGTGCTGAATTTTTCTTTCATGGAAGTCGCATAGGTCTGACAATAAGAAAAGAGCTGTTGTCCTTTTTAGCCTAAGGTTTAGCTTATTGGTTTTTACTTCTAGAATTTTGCCTATCACCTTCAAAGAAAAACAACATCCTGTTTACCGGATTAGTGTGTACTCTGAGAATTTTCTTGCCTGGAAGTAACAGACTGAATTTTAGGTGACATAAACATTTGAATTTACATGGAAAATAGTAATAGCATAAAAGTAAAATAGTGAACTGTGGACGTCTCCAGGTGAATTAAAACCTTCAGGTTCTGCCGTTTAGCACTAATAATGTTTCTGGGCTTTATTTCTATTTAAGGTAAAAGTGCCTTTTCTTAGAATGAATATTATTTGAGAAACTTGTATACTTAAAACTATCATATAATTTAAGGAACAGATAGTATTTTTAAGTATCCGATTTAGATACATATCTATAAAAATCTTAGGTTTTATTTAATTCAGTGATCTCAAATATAGATTTTCATTAGAATCTGCTACAGTGGAGTAGCTATAGGGAGGGAAGCAGATGTCTAAAACTTTGGACCATGCTTCTAGAGTTTGTGAAGTAGATAACTGTAAATACTTTGTGAACATACAGAAACTGAAAAAAACAAATCTGCACTTTCCTCAAGCCTGCAAGCTAGGACAGGAACATGACAGCCTGGTTTCTGCCTCTGTGCTGTTAGACAGAAATGTAGAACAGTAACTAAACAGCAGGTCTTAAATGCATTCCCTGCACTATTATGCTCTGCTATTTCAACTTTCTCTGTTAAATGTCAGTGAAACTTTTTTGATAAAATACAGTATGCAGGGTTTTTATTTTGCATACAGAATTTTCTAATATCTTTTAGGAAGATTGTATTAATATTGGGATTTTTTTTCTTTTCCCACAGTCCCCAGCACAGTTGATTCAATCAATCTCAGCTATTTTTTATTGAGGTGACTGGCTCACAGCTTTATATGTGATTCAGGGGAGATGTGCTTCACCATGCAGCACCTACCGCCAAAACTCCCCTATATTTTTACCATATCCCATTGCCTTCCCTCCTTCCTGCCTCACCCTCCCCTGCCTCAGCATTGCAGGGCTTAGTTCACTTAGCATAACCCCTCAAGGCCCACCCATGCAGTTTGTGACAAATGGCAAGAGTTCATTTGTTTTTTTCGTAACTGAGTAGTAGTCCATCATGTACACGTACCACATCTGTAGTCACCCATCTGTTGTTAGCACTTAGTTTGTTTCCAGAATTTAACTATTATAAATAAATAGTACTGTCATGAACATAGAAGTGCATGTATTCCTTCAAACTAGCTCAACTACTATATGGTCTTTCCCCTCGTTCCTTGAGGTGTGGGAGAGTGGGTGGGCAAGCTCCACCTTGCTTATCTATGATGATACAATTCCTGGTGACTCAATTTTTTTTTTAAAGATTAATTTATTTATGCACACAAGAGCTGGGGTACAGGCCAGAGTCACAAGAGGTGAGAGGATTCACCAGACAGAGTGGGGAGCAGAACAGTCAGACTGACTGAAACACACTGCTGAGGGGAGCAGCAGGGAGGCAGGAGAGGTCTGCTGTGCCATGTGGGTACCCTCCCTGGCCGGCGGCAGGGATTGAACTCGTGCTGCAGTGGCTGCGGTTTGCTTCATAGTGCGTTGCTTAACCCACTGCGCCACCAGGGAGGCCCCTGGTGACTCAATTTTGAGGAAAGTCATAACTTGTGAATGTTTTAAAAGTTTTTCATTTATTTTTGCATAGAAGAGCTGGAGTGTAGGCCAGAGGTGTTGTATGGTGGGTAAGAGGATTCACCAGATACAGAGTGGGGAGCAGAACAGGCAGATTTACAGAACTCCACTGCTGAGGGGAGCAACGGGCAAGACAGGTAAGGTCTGCTGCACCATGTGTGGGTTAGTTCCCTGACTGGGGATTGAACTGAGGCCACAATGGTGATAGACCTGAGACTTAACCCCTAGGTCATCAGGGAGGCCCAACTTGTGAATTTTTAAATGTGGAGCCACTGTTACTGAGATAAATATATACATATGCTACGTGTTTTCTTTTTCTCATGTTTAGATAACCAGCATTCAAACTCCCTAAACTTCAGTTTTGTTTTTGTTATAGCAGAAATGTTTTGGAGATTTTCATTATGGTTTTAAACACTTTTAATTTAAAACAAAGTGCTTAAGATTTATAAAAGGCTTTTTGTAACTATTTTCTAATAAAAGCATATCACAATGGAACATCAAAATAATTAATTTTATTGTTATTCAGGGTATTTCGTTTTCCTAAAAATGTAAACTTAAGAATTGTTTTTAAGGGCTGAGCTTTCAGAGGTCTGATAAATGTGATTTTTTTAAAAGAGTTTTTCATTTTTCTTTAGCATAGAAGAGCTGGAGTGTGGGCCAGAGGTGTGTGGTAAGAGGATATACCAGAGACAAAGTGGGGAGCAGAACGGGCAGATTTACAGAAATCCACTGCTGAGGGGAGCAGCAGGAAAGACAGGTAAGGTCTCCTGCGCCATGTATGGATATACAACCTGTTAGGCAAAAATACCAGTTTGTGAAGCATGTTAGGAAGAAATTCTCTGTTTCATGTTATAGACTTCCTACATAAGAGACATGCATATCGGCAAAATGTTAGAGAATGATTTGAATGTCCAAGCAAATGACAGTTGAAAAGTGGCCTTTAAAAAAGTTTCTTCCAGGGCCTCACTACTGGCGCAAGGGGGTAAGCACTGCATTATGAAGCATCGGCAGCCACTGCAGCCGAGTTCAGTCCTGGCCAGGGAGACAACCCACATGGCACAGAGACCTTCCCTGCCTCACCCACTGCTGCTCCCCTCAGCACTGTATTTCAGTCAACCTGCCTGTTCTGTTCCCCACTCTGTCTCTGGCGAATCCTCTCACCTCTGGCGACTCTGGCCTATACCCCAGCTGTTGTGTGCATAAATAAATAAATCTTTAAAAAAATAAAAAGTTTCTGCTTCAGAAATCTAAGCAAGTATTACTCATTGGTAGCAGTTATATTTGAAACCTGGTGATTACATGCAATGCAGCAAGGGCATTTCTATATAAAGATAAAGGAATGCTGTTCTTTGGCATTGTTATGAGTATTATTTATTTTTAACCTGCTATTGGTGAAGTGAAAATCTATGAGCATTTTGATTTGAGAATACTTAATCTTGAAGTTGTCTTGCTCTGTTTCCCTGTAAGTCTGTTGAAACTTGCTTTCCTAAGATTTCTTTCCTCTCAGGGTTCATCTTTCATATTTTTCCACATTGTGATGTTGACATCCAACCAAAATTCACCCATTTTGAGATTATAACTTAATGAATTTTGAAAAATGTATGCAGTCTGTAATCACCGCTATCTCAAGACTTAGAACCTCTTACTCCCCTGCACACACCACATTTCTTTGTGCTCTTTTGCTACTATCTCCTCTTCTATTCTTGCCCACCACTGTGTGTTTAAACTATACTTTGCCTTTTCAAGAACTTTACAACCTTTTGTGTCTTGTTTTTTTCATTTAGCATAGTGTAATTGAGATGCATCCATGGTCTTTCATGTGCAGATAGGTTGTTCATTTTTTATTGCTGAATAGTATTTCATCGTGTGACTAGCAGCATATTTATCCACTGATCTGTTGAAGCACATTTGATTGTTTTCAATTTAGGGATCCTTATGAATGAAACCACACTGTATATGAAGCCACTGCCAAGACCATTGTTACAAAACTTTTCTCTTGCTTTCTTTTAGGGATTTTATAGATTCAGATCTTATGTTTAGAATACAGTTCTTTTAATCCATAATTACATTCATTTGTGTTCTTTCCTGTCTTCCAGCAATGTTTTGAGGTTTTAGTCTTTCACGTCCTTGTTAAATTTATTCCTAAGTATTTTATTATTCTTGGTGTATAAGAATGAGATTGTTTTCCTAATTCCTTTCTTTTGGAAATTATCAGTAAATATTTACATCAGAAATGCAAAACTGAAAATAAGAGACATGGTGTTGAACTTAGTAACAGTAAAATTAAGTGTCTAGGTCTGACATTATGATGAAAGTGTAAGAGAAAGAAGCACAACAAGTAGCCAGTACACCCTACAGTAAAGCCCCAAACCCTGAAGGAGGCTAACTCTATAGTCATTTCTGCAAGAAATGTGGATAAACATTCTCAAAAGTGTAGGAAGGTATCATTATATGTGCTTTTAATATTCACAAACCAAAGAATCATTTAAATATTCATTGGGTTCATTCTTATTAATTGTATGAACAATGTAAAGTTTATTATTCAACCATAATCTCCTTTACATATTGTTGTCCATATACTAAGTTGCAGTGTTAACAGTAAAGGCTGTTACACATTTTAAGGCTTAAATAGAAAAATATGTATGAGCACTGACATTGGTTTTTTTTTTTTCAGTGATTGTTCTACATATTTATTTAATGGTTTTGTAAATGTTAGCAGAGCAAGCAAGAATTTAGAGGTCATTTAAAGCTTATTTGTACTTAAATTATTTGATAGCATCCTGGCCATATTGACTCCTGGCACATTGTCAAAGAAGGTCGTGGCACCTTTTTGATAATTTGGATACTCTGAACCACGTAGTCAGCGATGTCGGAATTTCAACCTAATTAGTTGCATCTTATTGTGTGATTTGTCTTGGGTGCCCTTGCTTGCAGGCTAGACATTTTTTTTAACCTTTTTCATCCTTTCACATTTTAAATGTGACTAGACTAGTAGGTATGTAATTGTCTTCTCCTCTCTCTCCCATCCATTGCTGCCTCCCTCCTCACAAGAACAGCTCTTGGGGAGGTCTGCTGCTCTTTTGGTCTAGGCAGTAAAACAATCTCCTTTCAGGATAATTGACTCCTTTCAGAAATGTCTGCAGTCTGTGTTTTGTGTAATTTGCTCAACACTTCTACCTTTTCTCCTTCCAGGTAAGATTTCAGATGATTTGATCTCAATTATGTTATACGTGGCACAAAATGTAACACATTCGGTGACTGCCGTTTAGAATGAGGGATTATATGTACTGGTTTAAAAATCAGATTTGATTGTTCTGGATTGTTCCAGATTTGTTGATTGTAAACACGCATTTTGGACAACCTCATGTAGGTTAGGAAATGCTGCAAGCCCTGAGAAGACGGCATTTGTGAGACTGTCAGCAAAAGAATGGCATGGAGACCAGGGCAGGTCCCATATTTAATTGAACCTCAGTGACCGATACTAGAAAGGGATCCATACTAACACCAGCTAGTTGTTTTGTACCATGTATTACTTAGAAGAAGTAGCAAGAAAACAATCACAGAGTCGAATTTAAACTCAGAACAGAAATATCTATACTAAAAAGTAAATAGTGCTGAGCAAGAAAAAGCTGGGTTGTGTTTCCTCTCACAGGTCACGAGGGCAGTTGTGCTGATACAGGAGAACATTAACTGGGTCACAACACTGGCGAGGGAAAAATACTAAATCTGCCTGGGGATATTTACAGCAACATGGCAGTTTTGGGCTAGACAGATGATGGTTTCACCTTCCCCATACATGTCCAGCTCTCCAGTTAGTTACAAGTTCATATCTGTTCTGAGGAGCAAAGCTCTCTGAATCCTGAGATTGGGTCACTTTAGACGTAGACAGAGAGCTTCGCTTGAACTCTTCAAGGGAGTTCAAGTTGGGAAACTTGACCTAGGACAGAACAAAGGACTCAGAGAAGTGAGTGTGACAACTGAGGAGGTCTGATGGACGAATGAACTTGAAGAGCTTAATAACATGTTCTAGAAATCGCTGAATGTGGCAGGAGAGGTGCTACCTGACAACTCTGGAGGAGCAGCTCTGTGAGATCCAGTTTGGCTTAAAAGAAAAACACTGATTTGTGCAGCCACTGCTGGCCTAGCAGCACTCAATAGGACACAGGACTATCAGCAAGCGTTGGCCACCAGCGGCTTCTGAAAGTTGGGCCTGCTGAGTAGGGGTCTGGGAGCTGCCCTGGTTTGACACCAGCTGCAGTGAGGAGTTCCTGGTGCTGCTACCCTGAGGAGAATGAGTCACCAGTGAAAGTCAGCACAGCAGAGGTAAATAAGGAGATTTCGTTGTTTTGATGTTTTTGTTCTCTACCCTTCCTCATGATCACCCTGGAGGGAGAAGGAGGTGCTGCCTTTACCTTGTCATAAAGGGGAGCTTCGCGATGACTAATGGATAGTTCATATTGATATTTCATATTTCGATGCTTTGCACCAACAGCACTGTGGAAAATAAAGTTTCATGAATTTCTATGAATCCTGAGTTAAAGAGTTTTCACTAAAAAATAGCAGGAGATTCTGACCTGAAAAACTTTGCACTCACAAACTTATTAGGAAACAGAAGTTACATACTTGGATTGGATTAAATGTAGTTGGAGAGAAAGTCTACATTTATGATGAGGTCTACTTAATTACTGCTTCAAATACTTAATAATCTCAAATACTTTTTTTTTAATGGTGAGGACTGATTCTAGAGAGGAAAGATACTGGCTGGAGTTTGTTATCCAGTACAGAGGGACAGAGACTTGCTAACTATACATCCTAAATGGCATCCTCTGGAAGCAAAGAAAAATTTTTATGTTTTCAGGAGAAAATAAACTGACTTTAAGACTGAACATTTATATCTAACTTGTAACAGTGAAAAGTACCATGGCATCCTAAAAATCAGTTTTCACTGGGCTATATAATTGATTAAATAGTAGGATCTCTGTTTTGTCTCTTGTGAGCAATGGCTTCTTTAACAGTGACTGTTTTTTATCAAATTTGTTCCTAAATACTGTCCAGTTCTACCGTGAACTTTGGGCTAACTTCTCTGCTATCTTGAAATATTTTCTACCTAGCTTTATCATCCCTAGTTTTAATTTCTTGATTAAAAAAGAAAAAAATGTCATCTGAGAAGAGAGGCAACCACCCCTTTGAAAATAAACTAAGCATACTCATTAAACAAATGTTAATATTCAGTATGCATAAAAATGTTTATTTGACATTTCTGTGTTTCTTATTATTGTCTCATATAACTTGAGGCCAATTTTAAATCTAGTATAATTCTTTCAATAGTCAAACAACAATACTCATGTGAGTTGTTAGAATATCATTAAATCTAAATTGTGACTTCGCCATATGGGTGTGTTTAGGGACAGGAAGGAAGGAAGCAGGTTCTCTGATTTGGGCAGACAGGTCAAGGAGAAGTCTTGGAGCCCTCTGGCTTTTTCAGGCTTTCATCCATCTTTTTGCATCAGAGGTGACCAGGTACATGGCAGGCAGGGTGGTTGGGGGGCCAGGAGGTTGGCAGGCCTCCTAGCCCCCGGCAAATCTTCACTCTTTCTGGGCTTTCTACTGCTGCTGTTGCTGCTTCTGCCACTCCTGCTGCTTCCCCTGACTGCTCTGGCCACTGGAGGGCCCATGATGCCGCCCTTATAGACCCAGTCTCTCAGCCCAGGTGTGCCCACTGCACATGCCCACACCCTGCTTCGGGTGCCTGCCATCAGGCATGCGTCCAGGACCGCAGGTGTCTATCATTGACATTAATGTCAGGAGGGTGGTAAAATCTAGTAACTTTCCAATGTGTTTGGCCAATTTCCTTGGGAGAGGTACTGGAATTAATTTGTATTTTGTTTCAAATGATTTAACGTGGCTTCTGTTGTGATATATGACATTACATTTTACTCTCTAGTCGTAAACAATATTTCTTCATTCTTTTCCTCCCAACAAAGTCTTCCATTATCCTAAAGTAAAAGATTCTAAATAAGCCTATAGAATCGCCCATCATCAGTGGTTCAGCCATTAGATGCTTCAGATGGGCACTCTGCAGTTCGAGACACTGAAGTGCCATTACTACAGAGTCAGTATTTGAACTAAAGTATTACTTGGCAGTAAGTAAAGCATCACTTGGAGTTTGACTTACAATCCAAAAACAATTGAGATCACTAAGTCACAGGGACCTTCTGGCTTCCCTCTAGCAGAGAATTAAATACTAGTGCACTCAAAAAATAACAAATGTCTACGCAAGTTTGAGCCTGGGTGCAGGTGGGCGTTCTCTAAATTATTGATATCAAAGACAGAATTGTGGGTACTTCATAAAAGAAACCTTAGGAGTTAGCATTAACTGAATTTTTCATTATGACAAAATATTTTAAAGTTAAACCTACCTTTGATGGTTAGTGTTTAGCTATTTAGTTTTGCAAAATTAAAGCTTTCCAATATTCCATTATAGAGAAATTTCTTATTTTAGAGGACAGTTTGGCCTTAAAAATGAGCTTTCTTGTTATTCTGGATAGTGGCAGGAAAGCACGGGCAGGTTCTCTATGATCCATGCAGACGGGTCGAGGAGTCCTAGAGCCGTTGTGCTTTGTCAGTGTTTTACTGATCTTTCTGCACAACTAGCAGTGAGGCGACCAGGTACATGATCGGCGGGGAGACCAGGGGCAGGGCAGGAGGCTGGCAGGCCTCCTAGCCCCCAGCGAATCTTCATTCTTTCTGGGCTCCCCAGCATTCTCTCATGCTTCTGCTGCTTTTGCTGCTTTTTCTGCTGCTCCTTCTGCTGGTGTTCCTGTGACGCCACCCATATGTGCCCCGTCTGTTGGCGCAGGTGCGCCCACCTACGCATGCCCAAACCCTACTCCAGGTGCCTGCCATCAGGCATGCATGCAGAGCCACAGGGCCTGTCATTAATGCTCATGGCGGGAGGGTGGGGAAACCTGATAACTTTCATTTGCCCTACACCCTGTAACCAGCAAGCTAACCAAGAGACTGCCTGGATAACTGCACATGGCAGTGAAAGACTGTAGCGGCAGGATGGGGGTGGCACAGGAGGCAGGTTCAGGATGGTTCTGAGCAGACGGGTCAGGGAAGGAGAGTCTTGGAGCCCTCGGTGGCTTTTTATACTTTATTTAGTAGAGGTGGCCAGGTACATGGCAGGCAGGGGTGCCGGGGGGCCGGGAGGCTGGCAGGCCTCCCAGCCCCCGGCGCATCTCACCCTCTCCGCTGCTTCTTCTCTGCTGCTGCTGCTGTCGGTTCTCTCGGTCGGTCCTCGCAGTTCTATCTGTTGGTCCTTGCAGTTCTGGTGTCCTCATGACGCCGCCCATTTATGCCCGTGTCCAACACAGGTGCGCCCACTTGCACACGCCCACCCTGGAATGCTCGCAGCACCGCAGGTGTCCATCATCAGTAGTGGGAGGGTGGAAATACCTGATCAACGTTTACAAAGACTGCAGTCCTTGGGGGTTAGATGTAGAGCGAATCACTGATGAACTGACCTCTGACAGGTCCAAATCAATGGCACAAGGCTCTGTCCAAACAGGGTTCTGCAGAGCGCATACTCAGGACTTTTAAAAATACATATTTGTTTCCATTCAGAATTTACCTGATTTCAGCCTCAAATGCGTTCCAAGGTTGAGCCTGGAACCTCAAACAGCAAACCATGAGCAGTTCGCAGCAGTGGTCATTTTCAGTTGGCAGGTGTGGACTTGGAAATAGTTTTCAAGGGGAAATTGTTGCCCAGCTTATTAGGCAACCTGACTGGTCCTTAAGGCAGCTGTTCTCAGGCAGGTCCTGCTAAATACATTTGGTTGCTACTGCTCCCAGGTTTCTGGAACCATGTAAAGCAAAGTCTGGGTCCCAAATCATAGAAGAATGGTTTTAAATTAGAAACATTCACTATTGTCATCACTATTCACTACAATGAATAATGCAGTAAAAGTTGCAGAAGTAGGTTGAAAATTTGAAGGTCATATTCATCCCACAATTAAGGCACATTTCATGCCTTGAATCATACCCCTGTACAAACATAAAATAGTTTATCATTGTCAGTTTAAGAAATAATTCCAGGGGCCTCCCTGGTGGTGCAATGGGTTAAGCAATGCACTATGAGGTATCTGCAACCACCGCAGCACGAGTCTATCCCCAGCCAGGGAGGGGATCCACATGGCGCAGCAGACCTCTCCTGCCTGGCCCGCTGCTCCCCTCAGCAGTGTATTTCAGTCAATTTGCCTGTTCCACTCCCAACTCTGTCTCTGGTAGATCCTCTCACCCCCACACACACACCTCTGGTCTGTACCCCAATGCTTGTATGCATAAATAAATAAATCTTCAGGAAAAAAAATTCCAAGAGATATAGGGAGGGAGGTGTAGAGAAAAGAAAGAAAACATCTCTACAAAGAAACAACAAAATTATTATTGCCATTTGGGGAACCAAAGACTGGGGAGTGAGACTGGCAAAGTTGTTGGGCACCCTCAAGTGACAGGGCAGTTCAGGTCGGGCTTACAGACGAAGGGATTTTTTTCGTGCTATTGGACTGCCTCACAAGGGGCGCAAACATAAGGGGATGGCACAAAAACAGGCTGCCCATTTTCCAAAATGACACCACAGTCTGGATGGGAAGGAGTAAATGGTTATCTACCTGCCTCCCATGTTTTCGGTTAAACTCAGGTCACTTGGCTGAGGCAGAGCGAATATCGAAACCTGTTCTCCTCCAAAGGAATTTTTTTATTAATTTTTAAAATTTATATATATTTGACATCAATTGTAATCCCCATGTATTCCCCATCACCATTTTACCAGTGCACCATCACTTCAGTCCCTTGTGCTTTTATCTGCCCTCAACCCTCTCCCTCCCTCTCCCCACCAAGTGTCCCCAATTTGTCCTTGTCTTTTTGTTTTTGCTGTTTTATTATTATTATTTTCCTTGATCCTTATTTGGGTCCCTTATATTCCTCCTAGAGGGGAAACCACCCAGTATTTTTCTTTTGCCTTCTGAATTATTTTGCTGAGCATAATCCCTTCCAGCTCCATCCATGTTCCTATGAATGACTCTAGTTTATCTTTTTTGATTGCTGTACATGCTAACCAAAACGAAGTGACACCCCACCAACTGGGAGCAAATCTTTGCACACAACACTACTGACAAGGGACTTCTCACAAAGATCCACAAAGAGCTGACCAGACTAAACAAAACAAAGTAAACACTCCAAAGGCTCTTAATGTGAAAATAAAAGTTCCTTTCAAAGAGCTGGTGGAAGGTTTAAATGAGCCAGAGCTCTCCTAATGAAACAAGCTAAAGGCAGCCCCACCCTGAGGACCAGCTCGATTTAGACTTGGTTGTCATTATAATACTCGTCGTCATCACCTTGCTGCCGTGGAAAAGGGCAGGTTCTACAGCTGATTTAAGTTATGGCCATTGGTCATTTCCTGCCTCTCTGTGCTCCGTGACCACAGAAGCAACGTGAGGTGACTCCAAGGAGCCTGCTGTCTCCTTGTCAACGCCACCAGACTGCTTTTCCACCAACTGCCCTCGGCCGGTTTCACCCTAAGCAGGAAGAGGGACTACTGAGTCCACTTACACCCCCACGGCCAAATCTGACTACAGCTGCCCCAGCAAGACAGCGGCCCCAGTGCCTCCCAGAACTGTGTTTGGATTTAATGGCTCCTCCTCTTTACTTTCCACTCTGAGGGGAATCGGGTCTGTTTGTCATATTATTAAGATATTCATGATTGTACCGTGTACAGCATAGTCTCCCCCAGCCCAGAGCAGCAGTCCTGGTAGCAAAGAATGAGATTCAGAGAAGGGCCATAGCTTTCCTGCAGCTTAGTTTGCTCATCGGTTGTCATGGCAGGAAGGAGGCGGCACTGGAGCAAGGTTCAGGATGGTTCTGGGCAGACGGGTCAAGGAAGGAGAGTCTTGGAGCCCTCGGTGGCTTTTCATGCTTTATTTAGTAGAGGTGGCCAGGTACATAGCAGGCATGGGTGCCAGGGGGCCAGGAGGCTGGCAGGCTCCCAGTCCCCAGCACATCTCACCCTCTAGGCTGCTTTCTTCTCTCTGCTGTTGCTCTCATCAGTTCTGTCGGTTGGTCCTTGCAGTTCTGTCTGTTGGTCCTCATGACACCGCCCATTTAAGCCCGTCTCCAACACAGGTGCACCCACTTGCGCATGCCCACCCTGGAATGCTCGCAGCACCGCAGGTGTCCATCATCAGTGGTGGGAGGGTGGAAATACCTGATCAACCTTTACCCTACATCGGTGTGGCCGTGTCTTCATTTCTATGGCTCTGTAACAAACCACTTAAACCTGAACTGCTGCAACCAATGATGTGTGTGTCTCGGCTCAGTGGGCTGGTCGGCTGCTTCCTTTGCAGATCTCACAGAAACACCGCACTGCAGGGCAGCTGCAAGCAGGTCCCCCTATGCTGGAGGTCTCCCTCCACCAGCTGCAGACTGCTTGACAACAAGATGGTCTCAGGACCACCTTCCGGGAGGAGCCAAAGCCACAGGCTTGTAGGGCAGAGAGGATGGTCAGGTGTTCCACCCTCCCTCCACTGGTGTTGACCATGCACACCTGCGGTCCTGCACGCATGCCTGATGGCGGGCACCCCCCAAGTAAGGTGTGGGCCTGCACAAGTGGGCGCACCTGGACTGAGACACGGGGCGTATAAGGGCAGCGTCACAAGGACGCCAGGAGAAAGAGCCCAGAGAAAGGGAGAGCAGAAAGAGAGAGAGAAAAAGAGATTCGCGGGGGCTAGGTGGGCGGCCAGCCTCCTGGCTTCCCGGCCCTCCTGCCTGCCATGTACCTGGTCGCCTTAGGATGCAGAAAGGTGAATAAAAACCTGAAAAAGCCCCCAAGGGCTCCAGGACTCCTCCTTGACCCGTCTGTGGGAATCCTTAAGAACCTGCTTGTGCCTTCCTTCTGGCACTATGAGGCTTCTTGCGCCTTGTGGCTTTTCCAAGGAGTTTTGTGGGTAAGAGCAAGTTCCAACCAACCCAGACTCCGGGGGAAGCAAACAAAACTCTGCTCAGTAGGAGGGGTGGTGTCTTGCAACCTTCCCAGACTGTGTAGGAGGTTCATCGTCGGTTCAAGCAGTTTCTTCGCTGCCGTCACGATATCCCTCACACTCCACCGCTCCACA
>JAGFMF010011717.1:148397-183733 GCA_019455555.1 Galemys pyrenaicus | reverse complement strand
CAGCTTTTGCCAACCTCTCCTCTGCCTGGCTGCAGAGGGCTTCCTGCCTCTGCCACTCTTGGGCTTTTCTACGCCCAGGCTGCTTTTTGCTATCAAGGCCCATTGGCCATGCCTCCTGGGGTGTACAGACAATCATCCACCCCCAGGGTCCCACAAACACAACCTGCCTTCTGACAGGATTGTCAGTCCATTAGTCCATTAGTCCTTTCCTTGCGTCAGCAGGGGGCGAGCTCTGAATCGTGGTCCTCTTTTGGTCTGCTGCCTCGGGTCATGGGCTGGTCTTCATGAGCGTCTCCTCCTCCACTCAGGTCTTGTCCCACAGCTCCTGGACCTGTCTACCTCCTGCGCTCCTGCAGCTTCTCTGGCTGTTCCCGCAGCGTCCTGGTTTTCAGCCACCTCATGTGCTGCCATTACTCTGCCAAGTTACATGTTCAGGGCCTGCCACCTCTCAGTCCCTCCTGCAGTCTGCTTAGGACTCCGTGCCTGTCTGCATCGAACCATCCTGCCAACTAACACCAATTGTAGAGGCAGGAAGGAGGTGGCACAGAAGGCAGGTTCAGGATGGTTCTGAGCAGACAGGTCAAGGAAGGATAGTCTTGGAGCCTTCGGTGGCTTTTATTCTTTATTTAGTAGAGGTGGCCAGGTACATGGCAGGCATGGGTGCCAGGGGGCCGGGAGGCTGGCAGGCCTCCCAGCCCCCAGCGCATCTCACCCTCTCCGCTGCTTCTTCTCTCTCTGCTGCTGCTGCTGTCGGTTCTCTCGGTCCGTCCTCACAGTTCTCACAGTTCTGGTGTCCTCATGACGCCGCCCATTTATGCCCGTTTCCAACACAGGTGCGCCCACTTGCGCATGCCCACCCTGGAATGCTCACAGCACCTCAGGTGTCCATCATCAGTGGTGGGAGGGTGGAAAGACCTGATCAACCTTTACCCTACAGGTGGCAACACCACCTTACAAATGGGGTGAGAGGGATTGTTTCAGCCCCTTGGAGACCAAACTCACACACTACAAAAGCGTGCTTGGTGCACAAGTGGTGAGGCAGCCACACTGGTGATGCAGGTATTACACTCTTCTACTTATGGTGAGTTTTACCTTGTTAAATCGAGTGCAGTACAGAGGACAGAAGGTTAATTTTGAAGCATAAGATACTGTCTGTTTCATTTGTTCAGAATGGCAGAGGTTCAACTCACTGAAGCAGTCTGTAAATAAACACCATAGGTGTTTGGAGTGTCCACGTGGAATTAATTTCTTCTCCCTGCATGCACTCCCTCGTGCAGGCATTTGAACGTGCTTTTCTGGGCCCAGCTCTGAACTGGGTTCTGGAAGAGGGCAAGCAGCCAGATCAAACAGGCCTCTTTGCTACACTTAAAATGTTACCGCTATAGTTATCTCTTTCTTCTTACCAATGCTAATCCTGGTAGGACCAACTTGTCTTGTTTATATCGCATCATAGCTGCATAAATAAAACCTTTCATCACCAGATAAGAGAAACATATGTATTCTGTTTTTTCCTGGAATTTCTGTGTAAAAACAAAAACAAATGCAGTCGCCAGTTGATAGGCAAATGGAAAACGTGTCCCAGGTTATGAAGAGGAAACAGTCTATGTGACAGGCACTGGCCTTTCCCTAGAGGTTCTGTCCTCCAGACGATATCTGGAAGGTATTTTTGCTATTCATGAGACTGAAATTACTGGCACAAAAAGACTGATCTGTAATTAACAGACAGGAAAATAATGGTTGAGTCACTATCAAAATCTTTAAGTCAGGTGGTCCTCGCACAATTTCAGTGCAATCCCAGCTATAAATTATTATCTCCACTTATATCCAAAAACCACTCAAGTACAGTCAGCACATTCCCAGTGTGTGGCTCCTTCTACAGACCAGATGCTAAATCAGCCTCTCCAAGACTGGGGGTGGCGCCAGGCTCCACATTTCCAGCGAGAACCCCCCTTTTCCTGCCAGCTGGGGCTGCAGGTTCCCTGCGTTGCTCCCTGTTTAGAGGAGATGACAGAAGCCACCACCAAGAGAAAAGCATCGACAAGGCCAAGGTCACTGCACCCGTGGCAGTGAGAATGGTTGAGGTCAAGTCATCTGCCAACTGGAAGGACAGAAATAATAGTGATGTGAGTTAGAGCCAGTCACAGAGTCCAGGACAGCGGAGCCACCAGGGGCTGCAAACCGACCAGAGCCCCACAGCCCTGCAGCACCCAGCACTGTGAGGAGACCAGGGTCTGACAGAAAGTCAAATGGCCTCATTCTGAGACCATGTGGAAGTGACCATGTTTCTAGCATGGAAGATGCAGCTTCAGAGAGCGTGGCATGAAATGTGTAGTGTATTTATTCCACCTCAGTCTCAGTCAGGGAGCTCGTGTGTGTGTGTGTGTGTGTGTGTGTGTGTGTGAGAGAGAGAGAGAGAGAGAGAGAGGAGAGAGGCGGAGGGCAAAAGATGTTCCCACAGATATATTTACAGCATAGCTCTCCATGGATAGAAGCATATTATTCACGGTCTCTTCCCTGCCCTGCCCAAAGTTCTGATTTGGGACTGAAAGAATGGTTATTTTTACAGTTTTTTTGTTTGTTTATTTTTGTTTTGGTGGGGGCAGGGGGTTTGGCAGGGGATGGAAGCAAATTAAATTAGTTGGATCTTGTGGGAACCACCAGAAGACGCGCAGGAGGCCTGCAAGGCTGCCCTCACAGGCCGTCGGTTTCCACAGTCACCACTTTGATTTGGATTCATAGTGACAACTGAATGGTTGTAAAAACCCGGCATTAACCCAAACATGGAGACACAGAAAACTGCAGGTTTCCCTTGAGGAAGAGCTAGATCTGGTCTGGTGGTCTGGGGGATCAGGAGATAGGGGAGGGGCATATGCAGAGAAGGTGGGGAGAGAGGAGGGGGGTTACTTGGACACAGTGGTTTGTTTAACGTTGATTCCCACGTGTTGGCCAGGGCTTCTTAAGCAATGGGGGCCATGAAACTGTGACTTAGATGCATAGAAATATTAAAGACAGGAGACAGCCACTAGTTGAAATTTTATTAAACTGGTTTACAAAGGGATATTTATGTCAGAGTAAAATACCTGCTCTGTCAAAGCAACAGTAAACTCAAAACTCATTTACTTTTTCACTGAGCTTTCTCTTATGACCCATTCCACTACCAAAGCAATGCACTGCTGCAAAAAGAGTCTTTCTTTGGACATGCTCATTAGGGAGTTTTAAGTATCTTCTCTCTCCTGAGTCTTTTCTTAGTGTGCTGTATGCCCTGATTTAAACTGTTGCAGAAGCAATACATCCTGTATCTCTTTATAATGCTGTCTTGGGTGTACTCACTATAAATCTCACTCAAACATGCTTCATTGCTTTGTTCATTCGTTCCACAATACCTGTTGACCATAGTGAACCTTATACTGAGCTGGGAACTAAAAACAGAAAGATAAACCAATGGCTGGTCACTGTAGCTCAGATTCTAGGGGTGGAAGAGAAGCAGGAGACACACACGCTTACACACAGTCACATTATAAACAGAAGTTATGATACCACCATTAATCAACTGTATTGGGGTGTAGGTAAAATAATATTGGAATGAAACATGCGATTATTAATTGAAAGAAGAGTAGAGATAATAAAATATTTCAAGCATCAAACACTACTTGACAGAAAAAAATTGAAATGAAAAGAGTGTGGGGTATAATCATCCTTAGAGTTTGAGGAAACTAAGAAATCAGGGTGACAAAAGGTATTGTCCAGGAGTGTTGGGAAACTGAACTGGGAAAGGTTTGGAATGTTGGTAAGAGAACTACGAAGGAGCTTACTCTTGACAGGGAGTTTGACTGTCAAGCTAAAATGTGTGCTTGTCCCGAGGTCAGTGGGGAGCACGGAAGAAGTTAGGGAGGGCATAATACCAGAACTATATTTTATTAACTTGACCCTGGTTTTAGGGTAGAGAATGAAGATGGGAAGAAGCTGGAGGTGAAAAAACAGAAGCTTATTTTATTAACCAGGATAAGAAGTATCCTAGGTCTGAATCCACCAATGGAACAAGAATGCAAGAAAAGAATAGTTGAGAGAGATTCCTCAGGTGGGCAGCACGACCCATGTCAGGCGGTGTGAGAATGGGGAGAAGCAGAGGAAAGAGCAAAATGGCTAATGATCCGAATCCAGTGACTGCATGGACTGGGATATCCTTAATGGAATAGTGATTGTATAGGAGGAGAAACAGTTTTGTGTAGGGAAAGTATGAGTTCCATATGGTTGCTCATTCTGATGCCTGGAAAACATTCAGGTATATGGTGCTATCCACTTAAATTACTCCCTCCTTTCCTTTTACACTTACTGTGGAAAATTGTGGGTAATGACAGTGTTTTATTCTTCGATTATTGGAACTTTAGGAATAAGGCATAGAGTTGCATAGACCTCAGTAGCTTTTGAGAAAACTAGTTAACCTCAACTAGAGGGTCACACTGTGTGGGCTCCTTTCATATGTAATTACACCTTTTATCTGAAAGATGACTGGGCTGGGGAAAATGGAGAGCGCCAAAGCCTTGGCCTTGAGTCAGGGACTCAAAGGGCAGAGGGAATCTCATCAGCAAAGCCCTTGGTGTCATCTGTGGACCTTTAGATAAGCCAGATTCTTGTTTCCAGATGTTGACTTAACTTGTCCAGTAAAGTGTGTGGTTTACAAGGGTAAGTGGCTCTTTTCCTAGGCAAATGGATCCAGAACGTCCACAGTCAGGGAAAGCACTCAGTTCGCCTCTGTTTTCTGAACTTTTCTGGATCCTTACAGTTAGGTCTGAGATTGATTACCCTGTGAGGCTACAGCAACCTAAATAGACCCTCTCACAGGTTACATAGCCTGGAAGGGAAAGAGAATTGGAGCTTGTAGTGCCAGGAAGGAGGCACAGAGCAAGTTCTGGATGGTTCTAGCAGATGGGGTAAAGGAAGGAGTCCTGGAGCCCTCAGTGGCTTTTATGCTTTTATTTACAGAGGTGGCCAGGTACACAGCAGGCATGGGGGCCAGGGGGCTGGCAGGTCTCCCAGCCCCTGGCACATCTCTCTCGGCTGCTTCTTCTCTCTGCTTCTATTGCTGCTCTTGTTCCACTACTGGCGTCCTGTTCTCCTGCTGCTGCTGCTGCCGCTCTCTTTCTGCTTCTGGCGTCCTCATGACACCGCCCTTATATGCCGGTGTCCAAACCCAGGTGCGCCCACTTGCGCATGCCCACTTAGGTACGCGTGCAGCACCGCAGGTGTCCATCATTATACCAATGGCAGGAGGGTGGAAAGACCTGATAGTTTTCTCTGACCCTTCAGAGCTATAGTTTTGTGGCCTTGTTAGAACTAGAACATCATTTTGTGGCACGGGAGCCCTGACAGGCTCCACATATCCCGTGACCAGAGAGAAACCAACATTCCTGCGGACAGAGGCTTCGCTAACCTCAGAAAAGTGGGAAGAATGAAAGAGAAAATTCAAGGTCTGAGGCCCAGGCTCATCTCTGCCTCTCCTGGCCACATGATGGGGCAGGAGCTCCTCCCGTCGTGGTGGGGGTTTGAGTCCTTACTCTTCACTCACGTGTGTGAACGCCTGCAAGTCTTGTACCTCTGGAGGGTAAATGGAAAAGTACCAGACTTTTCCACCCTCTTGCCATTGGTATAATGATGGACACCTGTGGTCCTGCATGCGTGCCTAAGTGGGCATGCGCAAGAGAGTGCACCTGGGCTTAGACACGGGCGTATAAGGGCAGCGTTACGAGGACACTAGTAGAAGAACGGTGAGACAGAGGCAGGGAAGAGAGAAGAAGCATCAGTAGAAGCAGAGATGAGTCTAGAGAGCCCAGAAAGTGAAGATGCGCGGAGGCTAGGAGCCTGCCAGCCTCCTGGCCCCCCGGACCTCCTGCCTGCCGTGGACCTGGTCGCCTCTGATAATAAAAGCCTAAAAAAGCCACCAAGGGCTCCAGGACTCCTCCTTGACCCATCTGCAGGAATCATTGAGAACTTGCTCTGTGCCCATCCTGGCACAACCTCATGCGCAGTCCATCACCTAAAAAGCTGAGCATTAACTGCTACTTCACAGGATGGGACTATGAAAACACAATGAATGCAAATAAAAAAAAATACACAAAAGACGTCCTGTCGCAAGTTCTCAACATGTGAAAATTTGGGCAACCATTAATAACATGCACTCATCACTATTCATAATTCTATTTACTTATAAAAGATAAAGTAGATTCCCTCAGTACTTTGCAGTAGGACCTGTGGAGCTGACCTACAAACCGAATATTGCAATTCCAAACTTCAGAGAAAGTTTTCGATGAAACAGTTCATCAAACTGTATCAAATAGGGCACGTCATTAAGCTGTGGAGTGAAGCTGAAGAGCATGGTTTTGAAATCATCTCCTGAGGGCCTTTTGCTTTTAAATTCCCAAGGTTGAAAAGTCTTTTTTTTTTTCTCTACTGTTCTTCAACTGTGCTTAAAATATACAGCACTGAATGGATCTTTCATAATTGAAACTGCTGTGATATCTGAACTGACGGAGCCACACGTGCTGAAACCAGCATGCAGTTAAGGCCAGACCTGTATGGGCAAGGGGTGCCGTGGCGCCTCACTTGTGAATAAGTTTTTTCTGAAAAGGAAGCCCCCAAATTAATTACAAATTTCACATACTTTAATTTTAAGTGACTTAAGCTATCATCTGTATTGTGATGTGAACATCTTTACTAAATGTACATTTCACGCATGATTAAATTTAAACAGATTACTTTGAGTGCCATCTCTACAAAATAAAATAAGTAGGTGATTTTTCTCCCCCCAAAGAACATTCATTCTAAAGAGGTGACTGGTTGTGGCCTATCCTGACCTGAGGCAAGGTTGTGCACTCATCCATTCTGAGGTGAAACTGTCAGACTTATTTTGTCAAAACTTATTTTGAAACTTCTCACTTGAGAGTCAGCTAAAATATGCTGGAAACATGTATTAGCTTTTTTTTTTTTTTTTTAATTCCAGAAAAGAACTTTATGCTGTGTGGCTTTTTTTGGAGACTGGAAACAGTATGCACTTGCTTAACAGACAAAAGTGGGTTGGAAAGTAGTTTTGCCAGCGGTGCAGTCTAGTGAATTTATACATGCTAAGCTTCTCTGCCTGTGAAACGGAATAATAATTCCCACATGTTAAATTGTAGCACTCAAGAGCCCACTGAGCTTCTCACGATGTGGAGGCACAAAGGACTCAAGCCTGGTCCTGACTCCTGCTGTTTCTTGCCCAGAGTGACCTGTGGCCAGCTGACTTCGCTGGTCCTGCTTGGGGTATTGTAGGGGCAGAGAACCATCAGGTCTTGCCACCCTCCTGCCACTGGTATAATGATGACACCTGTGGTGCTGTGCGCATGCCGAGGTGGGCATGCGCAAGTGGGAGCACCTGAGTTTAGACACTTATATGGGCGGCGTCATGAGGACGCCAGTACTGACCAACAAGACCAATCATCAGCAGCAGTAGCAAAGCAGCCAAGAGGGTGCAATGTGCCAGGGGCTGGGAGACCTGCCAGCCTGCCAGCCTCCTGGCCCCCCGGCACCGCTGCCTGCCATGTACCTGGCCACCTCTGACAATAAATAGCATAAAAGCCACTGAGAGCTCCAAGACGCCTTTCTTTACTCCCGTCTGCTAGAACCAGCCGGAACCTTGCTCCTGTGCTGCCTTCCTGCCACTATAGGCATCGGCCTCCTACTGCCCACTACTGACTCTGTGTGTTCCCAGCCCTCAGCCGTGCCCAGGAAAAGGGGATGCCCCCTCACATCACATGCTGGGGTGCTGGCACAGGCCAGGAAATCAGGCCCACTGGCCAGACTGCAAATACTATCTACTTTTGAAAAGACAAGATCAGCTGATTGGAAGGAAAAAGCAACAAGACAATCTCTGTCCTCAGCAGTGGTACAGTCTGTCATAATGTTTAGGGCCAATACAGCATCCAGAAGAACAGGGAAACAATCAACACATTCAAAGGAACCTGGAAAAAAAAATAGGAAGCATTACAGGATTCCTTGGGAAAATGGACCTCATGTCTCCAAGTGAGAGCAGGTGAAGATAAATATTAAAGCTTTTGACAAAGCTTTGACTTAAAGTGAGGAAATTCAAGAACCAATGCTGCAGTTACCACCTTCCAGGTCCTTCTTTTCCTTACCCCTTTATTTTGTAAGATCAGCGGAAGTCTGTAGTTAAAAACAGCAGCAAAGTTTGACGTTGAAAACCGATTCCTGGAAAATAGTGTGGAATGAATTACTCCAAATCCTTCTCAAAGTTTGGTTATGTACCAGTTAAATCAACACATGTGGGCACAATTTCAGATGGGAAGTTTAATGGTTTGAATGTGCTAGTCACAGGTTACAATCCAGCTTCATGTGTTTCAGAAGTGCATGTGTGTGTGTGTGCGTGTTTAGCATTACTCGAGAGGCTAAGTCAGATCATTATGTACTACTTGGAGAGAGTGATTAGTGGGAAAATTAATGATGTTGTATTTTTTAAAAGTCAGGAATATAGAGAAACCAAAGGTCAGACAAAGACTATTTTTTGAGCCTTCACAATATTTTAATAAATGCTGTTAAATTTATGTCCATGATTACAAGAATGCATATTCATAATCTGAAAAGCTTGAAGAATCCAAGGAAACATAGAGGCAGAAAAAAAAATCACCCTTAGTTTACAACAAAACACAAAGATAACTAATGAGAGAGCTCTAGGAAATGGGCAATTACAGCTCAAAACAAACAAACAAGCAAACAGACAAAAAACACAAGAACAAAAGGCCAGAGATAAACCAAAGGGATCATTGACTGGAGGGTGGGGAGGGAATGGGATGAGGGCAGAAAGAGCACAAGGGACTGAGGTGATGGTGCAGGGTGGAATGGTGGTGGGAACGCCCTGGAGACTACAAATGATGTCAAATATAATTTTAAAAATCTAATAAAATATCCAAAATCAAATATCCAAAATAACGTACAATAATGAGGCCAAAATAAAATGCACCAAAATATGTATGTTAGTTAAGACTAACTCTTGCACACCTCCCTTGACTGTGCACACCTGGGCCTGGGGGGGCGGATGAAAGGGTTACGAAACTCGTCACTCCAGGGTGGGCTGTTCAAGTTGCCCCCCCTCCCCCCCCCCCCCCCCCCCCGGGGGNGCCCCCCCCCCCCCCCCCCCCCCCCCCGCTGGATTCCCTGGTTCACTATGAAGCCCTGTAAAAAGGACACGGAGGGCTCCAAACTCTCTTTTTAGCTGTGAGAACTGACGTGCACCTGTCCGCCTGGGATGATGGCGAGAGACTGACCACAGGTCTGAAGCAGCAAGGGGGAGGTGGAGGAGAGAGGGAGCAGGGAACAAGTGGGGAGTGAGCACAAAGGACTGTGATGGAGGATTATGGGTGATTTGGTGGTGAGAGAACTATGATGACCATATCTGAAGGAGAAATTCTTTATTGTGAAAAAATGAACAAGGACATAAAAAAAAAGGTAGCTCAATAATATGATTATCTGAGAGAGAGAGAGAGAGAGAGAGAGACTGGATATTCCATACTGAAGACCGAGAGGTTCTTGTGCATTACCACTGCAACAAGCAGTTCTTGGGCTTGGTGGATGGTGAAAACCTCCCACACAGCCCCAAATCCTTGAACTACATCTTATCAGTGAATTGTTAGAAACAGTCGTTTCCATAGTAATATTGAATATGTGCCAGAGCTGTTTTAAAATTAATATTGCTAGAGCAGCTGAATTTCAACCATAAAAACACTGTCCACTTCACAGCTGGGGGTGGGGGGGCGCCGAAAAGCCTCAGGCGACCGGCGGTGTCCGGCAGGAGGGGCTGCGCCTCAGGTGCTCCGGGTTGCAGAGGCCGGCGCATCACAGCTGCTGCCCCTTCACCCACCTCCCCCCGAACTGCAGCGGCAGCGGGAGCGGGAGGAGACCCTGAGCCCCGGCTGAGTAACGCTTTCTGCTTGGCGAGGGCCCATCTCTTCATCCCCGCTTGCTTCCCAGGCCGGCTCCCCAGGAGATCCTCGGGGACCGCCCCTTGCAGGCCGCGAGAGCGAGAGCCGCAATGAGCAGCACTGGAGATCTTCCTGAGAAAGGAGGAATCCACAGAAAGTCTTTGCTGTTAATTCTCACGAATAATCACAATGACTTGCTCTGCCCAGGGAACCCGCCATAAGCTTCCATCCAGGTCCCTTGAAGAAGCCGAAAGCTACTGCAGACATTTTGTGTGGCTACACGAGATAAATGAGAAAAAGCAAGCAGATTTAGCATAAGACTATACATTTGTTATTCTAGCCCTTGTTTATCTTTCTTTGCCTCGTTTTAAAGTTGTGGTAACACTGGTTCACAACAGTGCACGTGATTTAGAGACATAGGATCGCAGGCTCCAGAGGTCTGTTGTCACTCCAAAGGCTCACACAGTCCTCGCCACAGTCTGCTGGGCCCCTCCTCACTTTGCTCTCCTTCCCCTCCCTCTTGGGGAGGACCAACCGTCAGTCATCCCAGGCACACCTGTTCCCCTGCAGAGTGACAGAAAGAGCTCAGTCTCCTGATCTGAAAAGGGACGGAAAGGAGCTGGACAACGAAGCTGAACACGCAGCCTGCCGCAGCCCCCTCCCCAGGGTCTGGCATTCTTGCCCTGATGTCCCAGAACCTTTAAAACTAAGGATGCTAGCTTTTAGGCAGAAGCATAGATGCGGCTAGAAATCTGGCCAAGTTACTTTCATATTTTCTCTTTAAACAAGGGATGTCGGTGATAGAATTGTTTTCTTTGGAACACAAGACCTAAAAAAATAAAAATGATCTCTCTCTTGGTCTCATACAAGAACCACATCCCAGCAGCTGGAACTCAAGGTTTCATTATGTTTTTGTAAATGTATTATTTACAGATAATAGCTACCACTGTTGCCGACCCTGGGTCAGGAGTTTACCAGATGTCGTACACAAAAAAGTACTTCTCTCAACAAGCCAACTGAGTGGGAATTACCTCCCATCACCTGCTCTGTGAGGCAGACGCTCTGCCCCCCTCACCGTTTTAGCACAATCGGCTTTATTTCTCTGTGGCACAAGGAGCTACCTGACTCTACCGACTCACGTGCACTCCCACCAGAGGGGACGGTAGCTTCCCGCAATGGCTGCCGCTCGACAGAAGAGAATTACATGCCGAAGAGTTTGTCCAGAAGCAGCACGCAATGAGAGATCTCTGTCTGCCCAGAAAGCTCTTGGAAGTTTTACCTCAGCAAGTGTCTGACAGAAGGGCTGAAGCACTGCCCCCTCCGGACCACCTCTGAGGCACTGCTGGCAGAGGGTGTGCAGGTGAGACAGGTAAGGAGTGATAAAACCCAGGAGGCAAACAGGTGGCTGTTATCCCTTTTTTTTGAGAAATTAGCCATAAAGGACTTTTTGCCTTTTCCTGTCTCTCATATGTAGGCTGGAAATGTCATCAGGTGATACCACAGGAGCTGCTAGAGATGATTAAAAAAAGAAAATTATTTTCCACTTGTAAAATATTTTCATCTATGTGGTGAAACTCTGAACATTGACTTGGCCCATTGGGGTCTCAGAGGAACTAGCTGGCACATTTGTCTGTTCCTCTCCTTCTCTTTCTTCATTCTGAAGACAATTGTTGCTAACAAAGACCCAGTCTGGAACACACACAGACCTAAGATGCTGAAACTTGTAGTTTATCCATCCTGTGTGACTTAGCTCATGGCCACTCTCCATCCAGGGCAGCTCCCACCGCAGCTCTCCCTGCTCAGCTCTCCCCTTTCCACATTTCCAGGCACAATCCTGGTGAAGGCCTCCCTGTGTTTCACCTGTTCTCTAGCTGCTCTCTGTCTCTCTAAAATTCAACATCCCCTAATCAATCCATCAGGAGAAAAGTTGATTTGCTCACCAGGTGTAGGGTCAGAAAAATTGTCAGGCTCTTCCGCCCTCCCACCATTGGTTGGGCGACCATGGACCCCTGCGGCCCTGCACGCGGGCCTGATGGCGGTGTAGTGCAACAAGAGCATAGAGCAAGTTCTTGATGATTCCGAGCAGATGGTTAAAGGAGGAGTCCTGGAGCCCTCGGTGGCTTTTTAGGCTTTTATTATCAGAGGCGAGCAGGTACACGGCAGGCAGAGGTCTGGGGGGCCAGGAGGCTGGCAGGCCTCCTAGTCCCCCCGGTACATCTCACTCTCTCAGCTGCTTTGCTGCTTCTTCTCTTGTTCTCCTATTCTTCTCTCTGCCTCTGTCTCTACCCTGCTCTGCTGCTCTGCTGGCGTCCTCGTGATTCCACCCTCATATGCCCGTGTCCAGACACAGGTGCACCTACTTGCGCATGCCCACACAGGCACGCGTGCAGCACTGCAGGGGTCCATCATTACACCAGTGGTGGGAGGGCAGAAAAGCCTGATAACTTTTATCTGACCCTACAGGTGGGCCCCTCAAGTAGGGTGTGGGCATGTGCAAGTGGGCGCACCTGGGCTGAGACACGGGGCATATAAGGGTGGTGTCACAAGGACGACAGAAAAAGAAGAAGCAGAAAGGAGAAGAGAGCAGAGAAGAAAAGAGAGAGATCTGCCTGCTGTGGACCTGGTCGCCTCTGATATAATGATGTAATAAAAGCCTAAAAAGACCACCGAGGTCTCCAGGGCTCCTCTTTGACTGTCTGCTGGAATCATTGAGAACCTGCTCCGTGCCTTGCTGGCACCACACCAGGCGTGGAAGCCCATGGAAACTAGCTGTGTACAACCTAACTGTATCAAACCTAAAGTGCTATAGTTTCAGTCAAAGCCATTTAAAATATGGTGCTTTGTGAAGGCTATTGTCAGCTGCAGCCCAGCCAGCCTTGCATGCCAGCACAGCTGCCCTTCTTAAACAGAAATTGCCTCTTCTGCCACTGTCACCTCTCCATGTTGCAACAGTCCCTGTGACCAAATCCTACTTCTCTGTTAGCAACACTACTCAAGCACCCTGCAGCGCTTCCCCAGTGGCTGATGAGGCTCAGCCCTTTCGAGCAATGCCCAGGGCTCAGAACAGATTTGAGAAAAGCTGGAACTGGGCCTGCCTGGTGTACAGTGTGCCCCAGACTGTGCTTTGCTAACAGTGGGCCAAATTCCACCCCTCCCCCTCAAAACTATAAGGGATGAGCATTGCTGCTTCTGGAACTTTCTGATAATACAAAGTGCAGTGCTTTGCACAAACTGGCGGATCACTGGTTATTGACTTACACACTTGTAATGCTCATTGCTTCATTTATGGCATTATTAAATTATTTTTTAGTCATAAGAAGAATTCTATATAGCCCAGAAAGTTTAAAAGTGGTGACATTCGTTCAGTCAGTTGATCATGCCTTCATTTACTTCCTCGATGAATGTTCATGAATACAATCTTCAGTTTCACTGCCTGAAAGGCACATCACCGTCCTTTAAAATTCACTAATTGTGGGGGTAGCTCTATAAACACCACAGTTCCAAGAGAGAGGAGTCATGTTGGAGATATGCAGGAAGGCAGGTGGGTTTCATGTTATCCCTTTCTTTGCAGTGAGAATGAGGGAAAAGTGTTTAGTTTAAGGGGGAAATGCCAGCAGCAGGGAGAAGCAGCAGTATACAGGGTGCTGCTTTCTGTCTGTCCGGGAGTTGGGAGGCGGGTAAGTACCCGTGTAGTTACAAAGGGAGAAGTGGAATGGGGTGTAGCTGTTCATTTGTCAGAAAAACTCTATCCAACCTGGGTCTGTGTAGGGTAGATGAGTAGATCAGGCTTTTTTTGCGTCTTCCTGCCGCTGGCCTGGATGCCTGGGCTCGGGGCATGCACGCCTCTAATTATGGACACCTGGGCACAGAGAGCGTGTGTGTGTGTGTGTGTGTAAATGCTCACACCTGTACCTAGGGGTGAAGGGACAAAGGCAGTGGCAGCAGCATGGTGAGGAGGGCCGCTTTGAGGACAGACACCATGACGTTCCCCGCCTCTGCCTTGCCAGGGCCCCCTGCCCAGTCCCTGCCTGCCAGCCCTGCCTGGGTGCCTGTTGGATTGGTTCCCTGAGTGAACATTAAAGGTCTATGAAATGCATTTCTCTCTCTCTCTCTCTCTCTTTTTAAGATTTAGTCATTTATGCACACAAGAGCTGGGTACAGGCCAGAGTCATGGGAGGTCAGAGACAGAGTGGGGAGCAGAACAGGCAGATCAACTGAAATACACTGCTGAGGGGAGCAGCGGGCAAGGCAGGAGAGGTCTGCTGTGCTATGTGTGTCACCTCCTTGCCTGGGGATCGAACTCGCACTGTTGTGCCACAGATGCTACACAGTGTGGCGCTCAACCCTCTGTGCCACCAGGGAGGCCCCATATATCTCTTTATGTCTGCTGAATAGACAGTGAACCTGCTCCGTGCATGTCTGCCCAAGAGTGTGAAACCACATCCACACTCATTTCAGGAAAATGTTTCCTCTCCCTCAGTGAAGCACAGGGTCAGAATCACCAGTGCAACCTCATGTACTGCCGGCACCCGCTTGGTCCTTGCTTCATTAATGTGGCTCAACAGGTTAGTTCTCAGAAACTGCAATTGACATCTGAGGAAAGCAGGTACTCAGATAATGCCCTTCTCCTCAGCGATGGCCAGGATTTTTTCTTTTTCATCAAAATTATAACTGAAGTGACTTTGTACAAAACCACGTCATTCAAGGACAACAGTATATTCTCTGCTGATTCTTTCCTAGCATATATGACCCCTAATTAGAAACAGATTAGATCTGTATTTTTAGTTCTCATTCTATTTATATATGCCAATAGTCCTCTACTAACTTGGATGTTGTAGGAAAGAATTTGAATTTCTTTATACTCCATCTCATAGAAAGCAATTATAAATATACCAACTGATTTTATACATAATATCAAAAGAGAAGACAATATTCATTGCCAAGCATGTTAAAAGGGCAGGTATACTTCTGAGCTTAAAAGATAGTAAAAAGTCTTGACAACTAACAGCTACATGTAATTGGTCATATCATAGGTCCAAAGAAAAATCTATAGAAGATATTATTGGTGCAATTGGAAAGTCTGAATATGGAAAGATGAGGTGATTAATTCTTTGATACAGAAGAGCCCTTTGTACCCCCAGATTCAACCAACTGCAGATTAAAAAATATGTACTATTTATGAGGTTAACCTTAAAAAGGTTGTGTCTATATTGAATGTTTACAGACTTTTTCCTTGTCCTTATCTCCAGAACAATACAGTACAAAACTAGTACATAGCATTTACATTGTGTTAGGTATTATAAGTAATCTAGAGATGATTTAATATGTATGGGAGGATATAGGTAGGTTATATGCAAATACTACATCATTTACAATGTTTTAACTGAGATAACTGGTTTATAAAATTATATAGGTTTTAGGTGTACAACATTATAATCTGTATATGTGACATTATGATTCCCACCAGAAGTCTAGTTTCCATTTGCCACAGTGCAATTGACCCCCTTTATTCAATGACAACACCATTTTACATAAGGGACTTTAGCATCTGTATATTTTGGTATTTTGGAATTACTGGAACCAGCACCCCACAGATTGAGGGACAGTTGCATTAGATTATGGTTATTCAAGGGAATCCTTATCTTTGGAGATACTTAATGAAGCATCTCTGAATGTGGCAAATTCTTATAATGTCTGCAACCCACCTTGTAAGATATAGCAGAGAATATATGTACAGGTAGAGGCAAAGCAAAGGTAGCAAAAATATTTTAAAAATTGCTGAAACTGGGTGGAATATCCACATTCCCACCCCCTGATTTCCTTTAGATTTCATTTTTTCCATATTTTTGGAAAAGTAATATTTTAAAAAAATTTTTATCATAAAGATAATTCCTCCAAACCCCATATTTGCAGACCTGGCTTCTTCCATCATTCCTTCCTTGGCTATTCCAGATTTTCTGATTTCTCTCTCCTCTCTCTTAACTTTTACTGCCAGTCCTAATTCCACTGAGAGTCTTCCTGCCTACACTAGATACTGATATTCATGGGTCACATCTTGTTAGTTTCCTCATATATTTGGCCCCAACCCTGTCTTCCAGTGCCTTCATGGTGTCAGTCACACAGTGGGTGTTCATGAGCTGTCTCATGATTTATTGGTACCATTATTCTTGACCTAAATGTCATTCTTTGGCTCTTTTTTCATTCAGATTTCTTTCTCCTTTTCAACTTTCTTCAATTGGTCAGAAGCTGCTATTAATACATTTGCACATTATGTGGGAAAAAGAATGCCGAATCCCTGGCATCCTTATGGTTTATCACTTATCCCTTTGGCAGAGGTAATCTAGTCTGTGTCATTGTATTTATTGCACTCAAATCAAAACCAGTTGCCAGAGTAATGAAGGTCTATTGGTTTGTATTGACTTAATCCATGTCAGAGGTGCTTTAGGAGCATATAAGGATAATTTGACCAGCAAAAGGAAAGTCATAAAAAATGATCAAAAAGCCAACAGATATGCTGAGAACACCAAGCTTATTTTATTGAGGATTTATGGCCAACTTAGCAGAAAATTATTTGGTCCAAGTCTACATTCAAATAAGTCCCTCAGTAATTCAGCAGACTCTAGTCTCTGGGAAAAAAAATGCCTCCTATAATGAGAGACCCTACTAACCCCTAACTTGCAGCACATGTACTTTAATTTTCAACAGTTGCGGGGCTGCAGTAAATCCAACTTTGGAATAACTAGTTCCACTTCTACCGCAGACCTGAATTACATTTCAGAGCACGAAGGGCCGAGGCATTGTCTCTTCCAACCTACCTGCATAGTATTTACTAATGAAATAGCGCTTAAACATCCTACACACCCCAGATGGCAGCAGAGCCAACTCCTGCTGTGTCCCAGCAGAAGTGAATGCCAACTCACCAGGCTCTGCCACACGATGTCAGCTGTGCCCCTGGCCCGACTCTGGAGGTTGTATTTTATTGACCAGACTCAAATTGGCTTCCCCTCGTGGAGGTGATAAAGTGCAGCATCAAGTCACCCATGTAAAATGCATTACTTCTGACAGCTTGTCACTGAAGTCCTTGTTTATATAATCTATTGTGCCATTTACTCTATTCTTATTTTGAAAAGCAAACATAGAAACAAAAAGCCCCTTTCCCAGTGTTTTATTGATAAATGTCTACACCTGCATCTTCTCTTAAATAATCTTAGAAGTAGCTATTTGTATTGTCATTGTCAGTTTATATCAAATTGTCAGACTTTCAAAGTCTGCCTAGTGGGAGATAAAAGACATGGGCTGATCTAATGGGAATCCCTTCACTGCCCAGCCCTCTCTGTGAAATTTGAGATTTGGTTTGATGAGACATACAAGGATCTTGCAAAGCTGAGGTTGGTCAGAACTAAAATGAATGTTATTAAAACCTATGTACTTGTAACAATTTAAAACATCAACATGTCTTAACAACTTGCAAAACTAGAGACCTTCCTATTCTGAGGATTTATTAAAGTAGTATTTCGTTTTAGAGCTAAAAGTTTCTTTCAGGAATCAGGTTTTCAAATCCAGAAAAGTGATTTAGTAAAAGTCTATAGGTTTTAAAGTTGGCAAGATTAAACACAGACACAGACACACGCACGCGCGCACACACACACATACACACCCTTATGTCTAACTTGGCTAAACATCCACCTAGAAGCCCAGAAGCACAAATGGTGAAAGGGATGCATTTACATTAGTACTGAGGAATGTAAAGCATTCATTCATGGAGGGACATAAATAAAGTCCAATAACATTTTCCCATTATTTAAAAAATACTGCTGAACTAAAATAGTCATATTTCTATGTATAAATTTAGCACAAACTTTAACAACCTATTATAAAATTAGATCAGACAATATAGCTGAGATAGTATATTATACTTCGGGCTCTCTAAGTCTTTTATACATTATGAGATTCAAACACCTTTTGAAAGAAAAGCAGGTTCTTGCCCAAGAAGATACAGGACTTAAGAATTGTCAAGAACTCTGTTCCTTCCCTTCAAAAGATGCAAAAGACAAATCACATGAAGATTCCTTTTATCTTTTGCTGCTGAATAATTTCCAGTGATTGTTTTATAAAATCAAGATCAGATTATTTCCTACTCAGTTCAGAGACGTATTCGAGAACTGGAATAACCCAGCTAAAGCATTTGCAAGTTGGTTAGTTCTACAATTTGCTATTAATATTCTCAAGATGTAAGTTTTTTCTGGATAATTTTTGTTGATTCCATTTCCTCACATTCTGCATCATATTGACATTCAAATTATTTACATTCATTTTTACCTAAAGTTTGAAATGATTGGCAAAAGAATATTTCCCTCATTAACTTAAATAATCTGAAACACAGAGAGATTTAGTTTTTCTAAACTCCCAAGGGGGCTTAGAACTGAGAAATCAAACTAAAAGCCTCTTCAGTTTTCTAGTGAAAACTTGTCTCCCTCCATCCACCCCCGCCCCTTAAAAGTGTTTCCCATGGGTCTGTAACTTTTCTATTCAATCACCATTTAGATTGCTGGTCCTTAGGGAAACGGCTGTGTTAGGAGTCTCGGGAAGAAAATCGTGATTAGTCACCAAGCTTGAAAAATCCTCCCCAATTCTGTTTACGAGGATCGATGCCAATTCTCCAAACGTGCTCCGAGCTCATGTTCTTTTCAGGGTCATTCTGCTCGCGCAGCACAGATTAAACACACAGACTCAGTATTTTCAGTGTTGTGAGGAGACGCATTTACATTCCACTGACAGCGCTGGGTGTAAAAGGAAGCCATCTGCTGCGATCTACCGCGAGGAGCAGCCACAACGGGAAGAGAAAAGGAGTCGGGACACAGGCAGCTCTGGGCAATCGCCGTGCACCCACGTGACACTACCTCCACGTTAAAAGGCTATTTCCCCCCAAACTTTGTTGATTTGCTAGTTGCTTTATAACTATAAGAAGGAGGACAGCCTCACCCCAAATGTGCACACCTTCTGCTCACTCTCCCCAAACTCCAGTGAATGGCATTTTCATCCTTTGTGGTTCACAAACTCACCTTCCATCAAGTGGTTTCATTGTGCTCATTTAAGGAAATTTCTTTGCTCCTACTGTTTAGGGCTCTTTTCCTAGTCTCTGGAGCCTAGAATAAATATTTCATTTCTACTATGGAGTTGACAAATAGATCTTTGATGATTTGTGCCTTCCAGCCAGGCAGTTAATCTCACTATTTAATTTATCTTCTACAGTAAGATTACCTGTAAAATACTTTGGAACTAAAAGGTGGTCCGTAAGGAAAAGAAGAAAGTAATTAAAGTCAGAGGACTTAATTTGTTCCTTGCATTTTACATGCTATCTCATTTTAATCTTCACAATAGTCTAATGAGATAGAGATTGTTGTCCTTACTTAAATGATTTAAGCAATTTCTTGAAAGTAACACACCTAGGAAGCAGTAGACCTGTATCCAGATTGTCAGCGCTTGTTCAATTAAGCGCAGATGCATCCTGGGTAGAGTACTACATAGATGTAACCCCAGGTCTACCCTGAGGTTCAACTATGCTACCCTTAGTTGACATGTTTACACACTAGAGAAGAGTAATAATGCTTATTTTTATCCCAGGTCACTTACGAGGTACAGTGCTCTGTACCCAGTCATGCTCCCCTGCTCACCGATGTTTGCTTAACCTTGTTTTAGGAACTTGCCTATAAGAATGAGCTTCAATAAAGTAGGCTGATGTGTGGAAGGGTTTTGTTTGTGAGATCTAGAAAGGTGCTTAGCACACAGTAGATGTCTGAGAGGTAAGCTGACTCTATAAACAGTGCTGGCACAGACCCTGAGAAATTCAGCCAAACAAAGAAAAGGACCCAGAATTCACAACTCTCAGTCCCTTGCTTCTAACACCCCAGCATGTCTATCAAAAGCTAAAACAACTAAACAATGCAGAAAGCCTCCCAGGGTTGTCGCTTGCATGGAAAAGCCATGTGCTACCCTCCAGCTTTAGCACTGTGTTATCAGGCAGTGATTAAGAAGGTAGCTGTTTCAGGGCTTCACAGTGTCGGAAAACAAGGTATCAAGCCAACATCTCCCCTTCTAGGTGCAGCACTTAGATTGCAGCCATGTAGTGCTTCCAACTGTAAATATTAGCAGTGGAGAAAAGGAAGAGAGCTTCACTGGCTACGGGCTTCCTGAGCTCAGCAGATTACATGACATTCTGGCATTATTTGCTGAGATGTAGATAATTGTACTTCTTGTTAACAAGTTTCTATGTATTTTTACTCCATCAGCATGTTCTTGAATCAATGCCTAGATTAGGTTTGACTAACATCAGCACAATTTGACTTTGATGGGAAGTTTGAAATGTATGCATAATTAAAATTTTACATCCATTAACTACTTTCCAAGTAAAAGTAGCTAATCCTATTGGATTCCGTAGTATTTCTACCTGGTTCCCAAAAACACATTGGTTCCTTTGCTTCAGACTGATTGGAGTCCGTATTTTTAGGACACTGGGGAACATTTAGAGGGCCTTTCACATTTCACCCTGTGCCAAAGGATTTAAGGTTTCCATGAGCATAGAAGGACTGCAAAGTTGTTTTTATAGTCCTTTTGAGACACTAAGGTTCAAAACCATCATATAGAAGTGCCTATTTTCTAGTAGATGTGAAAAAATATGGCTTCAACATTATTTATGTGAAAGCATGTACACATATTTCACCCTACATAAAGTATGGATTATTTATAGTGCCTACATCCAATAAATGCGAGCTGATGATGGTAATACAGCAGTCCCTAAAATGCTCTTAAGCTGTCTCATTGCAATGGAACATTAGTACCTTTAAAAAGTCTGATGCAGAAGTTTATAATATACTATTATGTAGAAAGTCAAAGAAGACAGTATCACATGTGCATAAAAAGTTAGTCTAGCCACTTTCACTTATAAGAACATACTTTTCAATGTATGTAGCAAAAGTTCTCTTCGGTGTAATCTCAGCCATAGACTCCAACAATTCATGGCATGTTAAACTTGTCTTAATGTCTGATTTCAAGGCTAGTACTTTTCCACATTTGGAAAGCTGTATTCAAAGAGAATATACCATCTTTTTCTCTTCTGTCAACTTGAAAGTTTAAGGGATATTGTAGGTTTAGTCTTATGATTATTATTCAAAGTTTTGAACCAAACTGAATGAGACGGGGGCCTCCCTGGTGGCGCAATGGGTTGAGCACCGCACTGTGAAGCATGCACTGCACAGCAGCATGAGTTCGATCCCGGTCAGGGAAAGGACACACAAGTGCCTTGCCCACTGCTCCCCTCAGCAGTGTATTTCAGTAGATCTGTCTCTCTCTGGTGAATCCTCTCACCTTTGACTCTGGACCCCAGCTCTTATATGATAAATAAATAAATCTTTAAATATATATCGATATATATATAGATTTTCTTAAAAAATTGAATGAGATGGCATCATAAACAAAGGCAAAGACAAATGCCCTTGACATGAAGGATGAGCAGTTCTTTAGGTTGTACTTGGCTTATCTGCCAGGTGGAGAAGAAGGTTCTATAGATCTGTGCCTCCTGCCCTAAGTGGAACTTTGTGGGAGGTTGTGATCACAATCGCAACCTGTGATCACTGGAGTGAGGAAATCAGTGACGAGACCCTTAAAAGGGGATTGAACCAAGGAGGGGCTTCTTGTTATTTTCTAGCTAACTACGCTCTGTGTATCGGTAAAAAAGACCTTGCCTACTCTTCCCTCACAGGATATTTTATCTAAATGTGTGGGCACTCAAACGCTTTGCCCTACATACATGCACACCGCCCCACGCTCTTTATGTCCCAGAAAGCCTCTTCCCCAAATGCACATGTCTCCTTCTCGTGGCAAGAGCCTGTTCTCCCCAGTCAAGGCAAGAGTCTTGGGCTGTGCCACCAATTCTATTTGAAGGCAGAAGGTTAAATATTGTAACTGCACAAACCCTGTATCTCTTCAGCTCACCCCACAGGACAAATGTGGAGCTCAGTAGCATCACTTAGGGTTCTGCAAAACATTGTTAAGATCAAGGTGTTTATACTGGTTTCTGTAATTCAAGAGAATTTATATTAATAATTAAGTGACCATGGAATTTTACCAGTCCAAACCTTTAAACTCAAGAAGCTGCAAATTATGGTCACTTACAGCTCTGGTTATGGGTAGCATTCAGGAGACTTAATAGGAAAAATAAATAGGTACTGGGCCCCCGTTAGGGTCACAGAACACGCTTTACGATCTCTTTACCATTCACATTTCTCATTTGCTCTCAGGAACTGCTCTTCAGTTACACAGAGACCTCTGGGTAACGGGTTTTTGTAAATTTTATGTAATGCGATCTAATTTAAACACCCATTTTACAAATCAGGAATGCTAACATTTCTAAAAATTTCAGATAGGACGGTGTGCTTAGAACCAATGTACAAGCGTGGCATTTTACACATTAGATCGCAGAAAACCTGGTGTGTCAAACTGGATATGAAAAAGACGGTTTGAAGTTGGCTGGACCGCGAGACGCTGAGGAAATCACTGAATATGTTTGGGTCTTAAGTTTTCCTTCTGTGAAGTGGCGATAACAACTCGTGAACATCAGGACTGAGTGAGCTACTGCGTGCTGAGGTGCTGGTCACTGGGGAAGCCGTCAGAGAGGACACAGCTCTCTACACCAGAGGCCCCACGAGGCCCGGGCAGCTGAGGCAGCTCTCAGGGCGTCTGGCACACTGGGCTGCTACCCCTCGGGCAGCTGGCGGTTCCTTTCAAACTTCCTCAGTTCTTGAAAATACACTGCTCCAATCACAGAAGCATACACGCCTCTCACTGCTTGGTAGAGGATATTTTTACTTTGATCTGTGCGATTAGGACATTTTAAAGTGAATAAGTTTATCTCTTAAATTTATGTACTTTGAGATGATGAACAATAACAGCTTTGGTCTGTTGCCCCCAAAGGCTCTTTTTCAGTGCTCTTGATCCAGGGAATTTGCTCACTTTTTAGGGAAGGAAGACTTAATCTGATTATACTTGAACCTTCTCAGACCAAAACATGTCTTTGGTCCTTTGAGAAAAAAGGGAAGAGCATCACAGGCCTGAAAATCCCCAATTAATGAAAAAGAACTTTAGAAAGATTCAAATGAAGTTTAAAAAAAAAGTGCTTAAAGCAAGATTTAGTTACAAAACTATGCCTAGAGAAAACTTTTAATTAGCAGAAATCAAAAATCGGGTTAAAGAATATGTGCCTTTGATAAGCTATTTAAAAAAAAAAAAACAAAACTCCTCCCAAATCTTCTCCATGCAAAGTTCCTGTCTGCTCAGCATTATTAAAAAAAAAGAGAGAGAGAGGAAAAAAAGACTTTCTGGAACAAGGAATAGTGTACATTGTTTTGGGTTCCAATAAAAAAGAATAAGTCAAGGTAACCAGATGAAATCATCGTTAGGGAAAGATTTACTGTTTTGGGGGTAGATTCCCTTCTAGTCCATAGATAATCATGCCTTATAAGAAACTGTTCAGAAGAGAATGTGCCACAGACCCGGATGAGGGAATGAAAGGACTCTCTTCTCTGGCTGGGTTTTAACAGAAACTTGGGCCATATCACCCATAATCCAGCTCTAGCCTAATCTACCCACTATGATTTCCCAGTCTTTCCTGTATTCTTTGCTTACCTTGTCTCTGTGCTTCAGGTCATCCCAACACTTCCTCTCCTCCCCATCTCAGAGGTTTGTTCTCTCTTAAGTGCTCTCCTGTCTTCTGTCCTCTGAATAATCTTTCTCATCATTCATGGCCCCCTCACTTAGCTGCCATCTCCTCATGAAATCTCCTCTTACAACAGCTCATAGTGCTTGAACACGTGTGAGCTCACACTAGGCTTTTACTCAGTAACATAAATTAGGGGAACATTGTTTTAGGATATCTTTTAGTTCCCCCCAAAAAACAAACAAACAACTAGACTGTAGTTTTCTTGGTGTTATTCCAGGAGGGAGACTCTATTTGAGCAATCCCTGCCCCCTTCCGCTCTCCCTTTGTGTTACCCACTGTCAAGGCGAGTTGCAGGAGCAAAGGTGTGGAGGGAATGGCTGAGAATGGCTGCTTTGGGAAGATGCTCTCACTCTCAGTTGCAGGGAAGAGGCTGAATGCACCAACTGCAGCAGCTGTCTGCAGTGTCGTGGGACTGGGCAAGGACAGAACATTAGATTTCCTGCTGAGATCCCAAAATGTTAGTTTATCCCACGGGGAGCAGTTACTGCAGATGAAGGATCTTAGAGGGAGGATGAATTGGCAGCGAGGAGATGGGAGTGGACAGTACGAACCCTTCAGGCTCAGCTGAATTTGGAGAGGGGAGAATATTCGGAACTTTCTAAGTGTCTCTGACAAACAGGTTTGTGAAAAATGATTCACTGTGGTTTCATTAATGGTGCTCTTGGGACAAATACAGGAATTTCCATCCTTATCTCAAAGGTCCCGTGGCTGCTGTAAGGCCCTGTCCATGTGTGAACTTTACTAGCACTTTCTTGGATGCTCCTTTTTTTCTGGCACCACCTATTTGTCCTCGGCATGTTTTCCTCTCTTACTGCTCAGGGCCTCTTCAACAATCTGCCTGGCATCTTTTGGGGCCAGTGCCATAATTTTCCTTCTTTTTCTCCCATCCATTCAGTGATGCCTCAGGGAAGTCTATTTTGTTTTCCTTTCTCAAACCCTCACAAATAACCGAATACAGCTCTGCAAAGACCTGGTAATCAAGCAAGACAATGGATAAACACAGAGATAAGAACTGAGACTATGACTTCAGCTTGGGCATTCCCAGATCTCTTTGCTGTCAGGCACATGACTTCATTTGTGACTTAACTTCTGTTAAAAGCAATTTAGTTAACACCTTGGTTGCAAACCACCCAAATTAAAAAAAAAAAAAATGTCAGGGGAAAATGTGCTCTTTGTTTTGCTTAAAAAAAAAAAAATCCTGTTCATTCTTTTAAAAACTGGTTCAAATGTCTTCTGTATGGAACATTTTCTATCCTCCCCACCTCTGGAAATGTCATACAACATACCAGCTCTTCATTCACTCATTCATCTTTCAGTAAATGCTGAAGCACTTACACTACCAGGTATGAAGTACCGAAGTCATATGGAACATTTCCCCCACCTTCCTGTAGCTCACACAATGTATGGTCAGGCAAGCAGAAAATAATATTTTTGCCCCTTGTAGGAGGCGCACGCCCCCTTGAGCCCGAAAGCTCACACTGCAACTTCTAAACTGAACAATCTTGGACAAGATACAATGTTTCCCTGACTTCCTGTTCTCATCAGTAAAATGGGAAAACAATATTGCCTAAGTCTTGGGACTTTTGCAAAAGTTGAATAACATAACTTAGTGTAGTGCCTCACTCAGAGTACACAGTCTGTAAATCTTAGCCATTACTAGCATTGCTATCATTAAATGTTTTGGTAGGTGTATATTCAGGATGGGGTGGAAAGAAGGCATCACTGGCAAATTTTGAGTACATATCTATATTTGACTGGGCAAGAGGAATAAAATTAGGATTTAAAGTTTAAAGAGCAATGATCAACATAGACTTTAAATATCTTTTTTTTTTTAAGTTGCAACAGTGGTGAATTCAACAGTGGTGGCTTAGAGTGGATGGATTGAAAATTAATAATTCAACCAGAGTCATCTTCATTTGAAGAGAAGTTACATGCCTTCCCCTAGTCACTTGGACAGATATGGAAAGCTTTCTCAAAAGGACAGAGCACAAGGGACTGAGGTGATAGTGCACTGGTGAAATGGTGGTGGGAATTTCATGGGGACCGCAACTGATGTCAAATATATATAAAGGGGGAAAAACAAAAGGAAATTAAATTGAATATATTCCGGAAAGCTATTCTGAGACTATGCCAGGTGTCCATGTGATTACCTCACAGGTGGGAGCCTACATCTTTATGATATAAGCTTCTTCTGGGATGGTTCAAGAAAGTCAATTAATATCACATTCTACTTCAACATGAATAAAAGGATTCACACATTTGGTTCTTAGGTGGACATGTCCCCTGATGGAGTGTCATCACTTATTCTTGAGGCATTATCATCACCAAAGTGGTTACTGCTGACCAAACCTTGTCCTTTTTATTCTGATTTTGGTAGGGAAAGGAGACATTTTGTAATTCACATGAACTCTCATTTTCATCTTAATTTTAATAATTATGGGGCATGCTAAATACAAACACACAGATGATTCTCCATATTAGACACTGCCACTTTAAACTTACCTCAAAAACAATTTATTCATTGTGTCAATCAGTGACTATCTATTATGTACATGTACTGTATCTATTCAATATAATGCTGGCTGTTGAAAACTCAAGGAGGCATATTAGTTTGATTTTTTTCCCCTGAGTTTTAGGTATCAACTAGAATTATTTCAGTCATTTATCAAGTGTTAATATGCATGGTGTCATTCTGAATAACAAACATATGGGTATCTCAGTTTTCTTTTATAACACAGTCTCTATCAGCATGTAATTATCAAATAAATATTAGGCGAAGTGGGTGGAAGTAATATGTATTTAATTAGTTATGGAACTAAATTCAAATCAGGTAGACCAAGACATACATACTCATGAATATGCTTCCCAGATGATCAAATATATTTCATTTCAAGTAACCTATGTTTTTGAATAAATTATATTTAATGTTGCTTCCTTTCTGTATACAATTAGTCTCCAATAGATTTCTATAGTTTACAGGAAACAATCTGAGATTCAGTAAGTACAGGGGCAAGGAAAAGATAATAGCCATAACTTTATGCTCTTTTAGAAAAAAGAATTATCTTACTTTTATGAAGATGAGGGGTAGTGTATAAATATAATTCATAAACATATAAGTCAACAAAGTTTTAAGAAGAAACAATACTGAAATAATAGCTACTTTCAAGTCAGTTGTTATCTTGGTATTCAACTTCACTGCAATATTAAATTCCTTGAGTTCATCCAGTTTTCTATATATCATTCTAATAGCCTCATTTCCTAAAGGCTCTTATTAAGGAAGAAAATCCCTATTAAATAAGAATCTGCTCACTCCATTCTTGAAAATGAAACAATGTAAAAAGAACTAAATTCATGTCATGTTAAACTAGACAACAGTGTGATATTCAATTAGGAGTTTTCAGTTTGGTTGATCACAGCTTTATTTTTAATAGATGGAACCAATACTAAAAGTTCTTTTTGAGTTAAAAAAAGGGAAATAATTGTAGAAAATAATAATTGATATCAAGTAATCAAATAAATAATCAAATTTATTGTTTACAGTTTGCATTATAAACCATTGAGTTGGTTTGTAACATGCAGACCTGATTTCTGAAATAATCTGTGTTATTCTTCAGCTACATTTTGAGACAATGGAAGTGTATCAAGTGAAACATAATGCATTCTCCAAACAATATGCTTTGTTATAGGCACAGCTCAAATATCATCAAGACTTACTATAGAAGCCACCCAGTTCTCTTACCTAAGCTCTTTGAAAACAGAAACATAACCTTTGTGTATATTTTGGTTGTTCACCGTGCTTGACTCGGAGTCGTCTGTAGCAGACCCTGGGTAAATGGATGAATGGACAAATAAGTTAGTTAAAACACTGGTTTCTCCAAAGTCCAATGTCATGGGCAAGGCCTTGCCCATGATCACTTCAGGGAGATTTTGAAAGATGATGAGATTAATTTGACGGGTAACAAAAAAGCTGTTTAATTTGATTAACTAGCCAAGTCAGTGGCAGATACCAACCTGGTTATTTTTCCCACAGTTATCTGTGGCTTAACATCAACTCATTCGTCACACACAGAACCTAGGCACCCCACTTTGTACCCCCTGTTTCCATTCCATTTTGGACACAGGAAGGAGTATGTTCTGAAGGTGAAAGTCTATGTCGCATGATTTCTGAGAAACTGGACGCAATGACCTCATATTGAGAAATGAAGTGCATTAATTATACTTGGTGAAGCAGAAATCTTAATAAAGTGTGAAAAGATTAAAGGAAAGCAGATTAGTGAACTGAATCAGACCTGATTTTAGTGACTGAAATACATCAAAATAACATTTAAGAATCATTAGTGCTATTTTTACTCCTTCCTGAATGCTAATTAGTAGAAACTCAGTGATTAGATTAATGACAGTGCTTTTTGGAAATTGAAATTTGAAGAGAACATCAGTCCGAGTCTCCTCTTTACTGAAGGCCAAATTAAGAAAGAAAAAAATGGAGAGAGCTGGCCCCACAGCAGAAGCCTCCTGTGCCACGGACCCGCGCTCTGTGCCTAGCGGAAGCCCGAGGACGTGGCTCAAGGAGGAGCCAGCTGGCTACATCCTTGGTATCAGCCTCCACCGCTAAGCACGATTCCAGCCCTCTCAGAAATCGTTTATGATTCTGTCGTTCACAACAGACTCCAAGTCCCTTTTGGGCTTATTTTTATTTTCTGCTACACTCTCATAGTTTAATGAGTTTCCTAAGTTTACTATATGAAAGAGAATGTCTATTCACTCGCTAGACTTACTCTGCCTCAATGAGTGAGTCCCATCCCGGAATTCTGGGACTTCTTGAACAGGTTCCCTCAATCAGTCATTAACTTACATGCATGTTTATACTCTTTGTACACCCAAAATAAAGCTTCAATTAGTTTTGTTATTGGACACAGCTGTTCACTTCCCAAATGCCCTATTATATGTTATTCCGACTATCCTTTTCTACAGCGTCTTTTCAAGTATCACGTCCATAGCAACTGGAGTTTTAAGGTTGGTAAAAAAAAAAACCTCCCTATTTGGTTCTTTCACTGATTTTTGATGAGGGCTAACATTTTTTGGCCATTTTGGACCATAATGACAAAACAACTCCTGCTAATTTCTCCACAGTCCCCTTCCTGGATCTAGATCTCAAACCCTCTTTGAGCATTAGAGTTGGAAATGGAAAATTTGAATAAACCCTGGCTTTGATACTTCCTGGACATGTTTTACTTTGAGCAGTTCTGATAATCTCTTTTAGTCTATTGATTGATCATTAAAAATTCCTCTCAGTATTTTCATAAGGGGGAAAGATGGCAGTTATAAATATGAAAGCCTCTCAAAATAAAAATAGTGCTAGCATAGATGTGGCTTGCGTATCATTTATTCTCAATTCCAACAGCATCATCTATTCATCATCTACCTTTACACAATGATTTTAGTGGTAGAAAATATGATAACTTTTAACCTCCCAGCAAAGAAAAGCCCAATATGACTTCACTGGAGAAAAGAACAAACATTTAAAGAAGAGTTAATGCCGATCCTCCTCATATATTTCTGAAAAACTGAAGAGGTAGGTAACATAGTCAAAGACACTTCATAGGTCAACATTAAACTTATTCCAAAGCCAAACATGCTGCAAAAAAAGAAAACTACAGGCCAATATCCTTGATGAACGTATATGCAAAAATCTCAACAAAGTGCTAGAAAACCAAATTTAATAGCATCTTAAAAGAATTATATATCTTAATCATGTGAAATTTATGCCTGTGATTCAAGGATAGTTCAACAAATGGAAGTTAATAAATGTAATTACACTGATAGAATGAGGGATTAAAAAAATCACATGAACATCTTAATTGATGCAAAAAGAAGCATTTGATGTAATTCTTGGAAATAAGCATCTCCCAACCCCCACTAGGTTTTAACTTTCTGATACTTATTTTCTGTGTGACCCCACAAGATTCCTGGCCCTTCTAAATCTCATTTTCCTCATCTGTAAAATGGAAGTCATATTTATTTCCCAGAGGTCGTGTGGATATTTATTTGTTGATATTATTTAAATATAAGGTCCCTTCGTCTCATACTGTCTTTCATTTTTCTGTCACAGAATTGAGCCAGATCCAGTCTTGCTCCTACTACCTTCTAGAACTATAGGATTGAGTAATGATAATTCACCTTTTCTGTGATATTTTTGAGATAATGGCTGTTTAAAAATACTTCATTATCATCAAAGATTATTATGATTATAGGGCCTCCCTGGTGGCACAGTGGGTTAAGCAACACACTATGAGGCAAACCTCAGCCACTGCAGCACGAGTTCTATCCCTGCTGCCGGCCAGGGAGGGGACCCACATGGCTTAGCAGCCCTCTCCTGCCTCACCCGCTGCTCCCCTCAGCAGTGTGTTTCAGTCAGTCTGCCTGTTCTGTTCCCCACTATGTCTCTGGTGAATCCTCTCACCACCCTGGACTCTGGCCTGTACCCCAGCTCTTGTATGTATAAATAAATAAATCTTAAAAAAAGATTATTATGATGAATATAGTGCTCACCTTCAACTGGATTTTGTGTATTTTATTTTTAAAATTGCTGATGTGTGTAGGGAGTATGAAGTGCTTGAGGATGCCCTGAGGCCCTCATCAACAATTTCCGTGGCAAGTGGAATGGAGAGTTTACTATGCTGGTCTAAGAGAGTGGAAAGAATATTGAAGGGCAGTTTGAGATTTAGGTAATTTTACAGGTTAAGTCATATCCTTTGAGCCTTAGGTTCTTCATTTTTTATAGAAATAAACTGGACTAGATGATTTATAGAAGCTTTTTGTAAACTCTGATTCTCAGTCTGCATCCTTAATGCAGAATTAGGAGAAGTTTCCTAGTATATATCAGGCACTTCTTAGGGAATAGGTTGAACCATATGAAATGATCATTCCTGTAGATCCCAAATGAGAAATATATGCAACTTAATATGGTTCAGTCTAATATCTGAGGGTCATGCACTTCAGTCTACTGGTAGAAAGAGAATTAACTTAATTTCCCTATAGAAGATATCCTACGAAGTATAATGAAATATTTTTCTAACGTATTTTTTACTATAACTTTTAGGAAAGAAAAGTAGCACATAAACTTTCTCAAGTGCTCTAGTTTTTTCTGGTTATTGCTTTGATTCTCTTGCAGACAGGGCCCGGAAATGATTGATTGTAGACTGAAGCAGACCTCAGGGTTTGCTCGGCAGAGCTGTGTATGCATGTGACACACGGGACAAGCAGCCAGGCCAGCTTGTCCTTGCTCTGGATGATAGAGATGCTTGCAGGTGGTAAGTGGGGCAGAGCTGATGATGTAAGTTTTTCAGTTTCAAAGGAAACAGCAGAATAAATTATTGTATTTAAAAATGCATTCTTAGGGCCCTCCCTGGTGGCGCAGTGGGTTAAGCAACGCCCTATGAAGCAAACCGCAGCCACTGCAGCATGAATTCGATCCCTGCTGCCGGCCTGGGAGGGGACCCACAGGGCACAGCAGACCTCTCCTGCCTCACCCGCTGCTCCCCTCAGCAGTGTGTTTCAATCCATCTGCCTGTTCTGCTCCCCATTCTGTCTCTGGTGAATCCTCTCACCACCCTGGACTCTGGCCTATACCCCAGCTCTTGTGTGCATAAACAAATAAATCTTTTAAAAAAATGCATTCTTAGGGAAACTTCTCATTCTCAAAAATTTCTTCACTTGTACATGACTCAGTGTGTTAATGATCTGAAAAAACAAGATCTCCCAAGTATCAGGTGATCGCGGTCATCTGGCCCTCTCCATGACACTTTCCTCAAATGAAAAATGCAAATGTCATTTCTAAACCTAGCTTCTAATTCTGCTGTCATGAGCAATCTATGTAATGATCTTGAGAAAGTTTATAAAGAGAAAGTACATTAAGTATACTTAATCAGCTGACCACCTAGATTCTATATGGATATTTCCAGGGAAACTTTGGTAGAAGTTATTAAGATTACATTATTGAATAATTCCAATGGTAAATCACCTTCCCTTATGCTGACTTGAAATCTTTGTCCTATAAATTTTACTCTTTTGTCTCACTTTGGGTCTCTGTACCAATAGAGGACAAATCTACGTTTTCATTTTCAGGCTAACTATTCAAACACATAAAGGCAGTTTCATGCTTTCTTGAAATCTTCTTTTGCAAAAATGTTTTCCTCTAGGCCTGGAAGCCATCAGTGCTATCCCTTGAGAGCGGTGCCCAGAAGTAAAACCTACTGTTCCTGACCAATTACCTGGTCAGCATGGGTCAGAAAGAAAATGCTATCACCTGTTCTGGGACCGAATCCTACATTTTGGTTATCTACTTGAAATTACAGTTTCGACTTCTGTTAATAGCAAAGTAGACCTATTAAACCAACTCTTCAGTGCGGAGAGTGATAAAGATGTCTCTTATTTTAATGAGGTGACTCTCAGGGGAGAAGCTAAGGATGGGAGCTTGTGGAAATAATCCATGGAACCAAGCATGTATTGAAGGATTGGGACTTAGAGACCCACAAAATATTTAATGAACACATACAATTCACTGGCAAAAAGAAAAAGTAATCTGATTAAAAAGTAGACAGGAACTGAACAAATATTAGTTGAAGAAGACATATAAATGGCCAACAGGTACATAAATTGGTTTTCAAGGTCACTAATCATCAGGAAACGCAAATCAAAAGCACAGTGACGTATCACTTTGCACCTATTAGGACTGCTATTATCAAAATGACAGGAAACAAGTGTTGGAGAGGATTTAGAGTAAAGGGAATCCCTGTGCACTATTTGTGGAAAAGTAAATTGGTGGAGCCAGTATGGACACCAGTAGGGAGTTTCCTCATTTAAGAAGGAATCACCCCATGATCCAGCAGTATCAACCCACTCTGGTTATATGTTCAAATGAAATGTAACTAGGATCTTAAAGAGATATCTGCACTCCCATGTTTCTTGCAGTTATTTGCAATAGCCAAGATGGGAAAACAACCTGTCTACCAACAGATATTTAGATAAAGAAGATACATTCTATAGATGAAGTGGAACATTATTCAGCCATGAGAAAGAAGGAAAGCCTGCCATTTGCAACAATGTAGATGAGTCTTGAGAACATTAAGCTTAGTGAAATAAGTCAGACTGAAAAATAAAAAATATTGTAAGATCTCCCTCATATGGGGAAACTGAAGATAATGACCTCAGAGAAAGAGAGTAGAATGAGAGTTGGGGGGGTGGTGGGAGTGGAGTAGGGTGGTGGTGGTGGTGGTCAGGAGTTGAAGAAAACAGAGAGGGACTGGACAAAGGCATACCTTTAAGTGTCTAGGGCATATGTTAGCAATAGCTTAGTGTATATTCTAGAGTTACTAAGAGAGTAGATCCTGAATGCTCTCATCACAAAAAAAGAGCTTTGTTGGTGCGTGAGTGAAGCATGTTGGATTTCCCAAATTACATGAACAAATGATAACAAATCAAAATAAATAAATGGTAATTATGTAACAGGATGGAAATATCGACTAACACTATTGTGGTAATCATCTAACAATCTATAGATGCATAAATCAAAACATTGTACACCTGAAATTAACATGATGTTTTATGCCAATTATATACTAATAAAACAAAAAATACAATGAGTTACAGACATGAGGAATGAAATGCAAATGTTCCACAGATGTGGAATATGTTTCCAAACACACACCTGGCTTAGCTATTGCTCTTGAACTCCAGGCTACAGTAGTCACACTGGCTGGAAACTGGCCTTTGATAGTCTACTGGACCATACACTTATTCCTTTAGTCAACAAATATTTAAAAATTAATAGAATTTAAAGGCATATTTATTGTTATTTATCATTTGTTTATGTAATTTGAGAAATACAGCTTCATATCTCCATGTGTACACATGCTTCACTCACGCACCACCAAAACTCTTTTTTTGTGATAAGACCATTCAAGATCTACTCTCTTAGCAACTCTGGAATATACACTAGGCTATGGCTAACATAGGCCCTAGACACTTAAAGTTATGTCTTTTCATCTTCTCAGACCTACACCTGTTTCTGGCAGACCCACATGGTGCTACTGCTTCAAATGATGTCAAGTCTACTCCCTTCTCTGCATGCTCTTCAGCCACACAGTCTTGCAGAATGTCCTTTCCCGTTGTCTGTGCTACTGCAGCAGCCTCCAAAACATGTCTTCCTGGTTCCATCTCGCCTTTCTTTTTATTGCTCCTCTGCCTAGAAGCCCAAGTGATGTTTCTGAAGTACGAGTGTGACGGTGTCACTTTCCTGAGTCCCTTCAAAGATTCCCCACTGCTGCTGAGATGAAAAGCTCAGGTCTCCAACATGGCCCACAAGGACTCACTTCTGCTTCAACCTTACTCTGCACAGTCCCCTTCATGCTTCCAGCCACACTGCACGATCTCCACAACTCTTTAATTTCTCCAAACCTCCCTGTTCTCTCTACTTCTTGTTCTCCAAAAAGGAGAGCAGTAAAAACCACTCTCTGCACACGCGCGCGCGCACACACACACACACACACAGGAGAAGGCACGGCCAAAGTCAGAGATATAGTCTCGTTTAGTTCAAACCATAAATTGAGCAAATGACTTTTATTCAACTAAACACAGGTTATGTTTCAGAAGCTGGTCTAGAGGAGGCTGTGGGCATTCCTGTGAGGCGTGAGGTGGCCTCCCCTAGCTGAACGATGCTAGCTTTAGCAGGGACCATGGGAACCAACAGAAAGAACAATTAGGAATGTAAGCAATTCTAGCACCCATTGGAGGAACATCTGACAGACAGGAAGAATATGTGACCTTGATCTTGACTTTGATGGCCACAGTTGTTTACTTACAGGTCATATCTGGAGGAAGAGGGTCACAATTGCGGATGGTCAGCATGGTTGCTTCTATGTTCATTACAGGGTGTGTGGTGGGAGTGGGGGGGCTCTGGACATCTTACTGTGCAGACACAGTCAAGGCAAATGAGAGACAGTGATCTGAGGGTGAGAAGTATGATGCAGAAAGAAACGTTTTTGTGTTTTCCTCGAAGCAAACATGGAGAACATATAGTCACACAGTATGTAACTGAACATACAAAAGGGTATTAAAAAAGGGGGAAAGTATTTTTGTTTTAAGTCAGCTATCTCATGCCAAGCTAATTGGAAAACAGTGAGCAGTGGACAATTACAGGGACAACAGAGGCATCAGGATTGAACCAAAAAAGAAATTGTTAGTAACGCTAATATATTGGAAGGGAACATATTACACTTCGAATAGCCTGTAAGTACACTATTGTGGTATGTTCAGAAGGGAAAGATCAAGACTATACCTACTGTTTGGAGCTATAATCTATTTTATGCTTATTGCAAATAATTGGAAATGTAAATCTCTAGCTACAAAACCTAGTTTTTGAAAAGATGATCTGAGATACTGTGTGGCTGGAGATGTTGCATGGATTGAGGAAAGTAGATGAATAAAGACTTTAAATTAACCACCAGGAAAATGAAAAAAAGGAACAGTATAAGGCAGGAAAAAACAAAACAAAAAGAGATAACATGGCAAACACAGATGCCAGCATAACAATTTTA
>JAGFMF010011717.1:107723-145050 GCA_019455555.1 Galemys pyrenaicus | reverse complement strand
TTGGGCAATTATAACCAAAAGTAAACAACAACAACAACAACAAAACTTAATAAGACCAAAAAGCCGGGATAAACCAAAGGGACCATGGGGGAGGGGAGGAGAAGGGGGTGGGCAAAGACGGGGAAGATGCCAGAGGGTGCACAAGGGACTGAGGTGATGGTGCACGGGTGAAATGGTGGTGGGTACTCCCTGGGGACTACAAATGATGTCAAATATAACTAATAATAAAAAAAAAAGAAAAGGAATAAAAGACAAAAAAAAAAAGAAAAAAAAAGACTTTAAATGACTGTCAGTGTTCAAAGAATAGGAGGCTGTTGCATTTAATCTTCTATTATTATTGAAAATTAAAACTGAACAGATTTCCTTTTCTTCTGCAGTAGATACTCTTTTGTCTTTCTGTTTCAAATGATATATTTAAGTTTACCTTGGTCATTTCCAAGGAAAAAATCTTTCTTAAAACAACTGGGACTAAATGAGTACCCAGTGGATTAATTACCCTCACATTTTAAACCAGGGTAGTTCCTAACGACACAGACACATTTATGAAATGATCTTTTGGCAGGTCACTGTTATGGTAGTTCCTTTCTAAATTAATTCATAGAATTAAACTATTTTCTCTCTAAATGAACACAAATAATGTCTCTTTTGGATGGGTATTTAGCATAAAGATATTTAGCACAAATGATAACAAGCTAGTGGAAATAATTATTCCTATTAACATTTTTTTCCCAATTAGAATTTTTTTTCTTACTAAATCTAAGCTTTTAAAAATTTTTACACATTTATTAATTTACTTGTAGGTCCATCACTTTTGTTATATATCTATTTAAGAATCACAATGCTAAATATATTTTGATTATGATAGGTACTATGCTTCTGTGATTCTTTTCAGAAAGATACTTCAGGAGGATACACTTACTTACAAATTTCAGAAGATTAGGCCGCTAAGAAATTAGTTTTATAAAGTACATATTTTTGCTGTGTGTATGTTTATCAGTAATACTTATTCTTGTTAACTATACATTGAAATTTGCTCATTTGATAGAAATGTCAACAATTTCATAAGTCATAAATTTAAAAGTTATTCTATATGTACAGAAAGTGTTGCAGGAAAAAATGAAGGGTATTCTGCCACTTTGTTAATGAAGAGAAGGATTTGATCAAATCATAAATTATACTGGCAAGGCATAGTTTGAGTACTAAGAACAATTATTTAAAAATAATTTCCTTATACATTTGTCGGGACTTTGACAATACCCTACTTTCTTTTTATATATTTTCTATATTACCAGAGAACTGGTATAGGGTACATGGAAAAGTACCAGGCTTTTCCGCCCTCCCATCACTGGTGTTATGATGGACACCTGTGGTCCTGCACGCGTGCCTAAGTGGGCGTGCGCAAGTGGGTGCACCTGGGCTTAGACACGAGTATATGGGGGCAGCGTCACCAGGATGCCAGCAGTGCAGCAGAACAAGCAGAGCAGAAGAATAGAGGAACAAGAGAAGCAGAAGCGACAGAAGAGAAAGAAGCAGCAGCAGTAGAAGCAGAGATGAGTCTAGAGAGCCCAGAGAGTGAAGATGTGCCGGAGGCTAGGAGGCCTGCCAGCCTCCTGGCCCCCAGACCTCCTGACTGCTGTGTACCTGGTCACCTCTGATAATAAAAGTATAAAAAGTCACCAAGGGCCCCAAGACTCCTCCTTTACCTGTCTGCTGGAATCATCGAGAACTTGCTCTGTGTCCTTGCTGGCACCACAACTGGCAATACTTCATTTGATAGCTCTGTATAAAAACATAAATGGATATATAGTTTAAACAATAATTTTCAAATTATCATGTTCTGAATAATAGGTAGAAATCAAAGAGCAGACATGACTCAAAAGCAGGGTGAATGAGACCAACTTGCATTATCCAAGTCACACAACATGGAGTGGGGGAGGAAGGGGTGTTTACTGCAGTGGCCATTCAGATATGGAGGCACTGCGAATGATAGCATGCTAGCATTAAATATACTCGTGATGTTTCTGGTTATATTAAGAAAACTATTTTTTAACATTTAAAGCTAAAATATATATTCAGAAAGTGCTTGTGCTTTGCTTAAAATAGTCCTGGTTTTATTTTAACTTTTATGATGGCTTTGTTTTTTTTTTTTAAGATTGAGAATGAGTCCAGGCATCTCTTCAAATACAGTGGTTTTTAAGTTTGGGAACATTCAAATGCATGCTAATAATCTTCCTATGCCACCTCCCCACCTCCCCACTCAATACTTGGCTCATCATTCGTACGCAGAACGAGGTAAGAGCAGCTGAAGGAGATTTTAGAGCAACAGAGAGATGTAAAAGAACAGGCCGCTCACATCTACCTCACAGCGCTGGCCAGCTAAGGCCACGTCACAGAGACACTGGAATTTGTTGAGCAAGTCCTGGCACCGGCCTCCGCTGAGGCAAGAATCAGAGGCACACTCGTCAGTGTCCTTTTCACACCTCCAAAATAAACACAAACTGCAGAAACCCGGGTCCTGGCTGAATAAACTGGCTGTGAAATGGGGAAAGATAAAAAATCGCGTACCTATCTAGAACAGGAGCGCTTAACTTGCCAGTCACCACACACTTCATATACACGTGATAATGTGGGACAGAGTCCTTAAAGGTCCTTTACGGTCTTCAGGGTTTAATGGAGATCACTTGTACAACGCACATGTGTATATGCTCACACACCTGGTTAGAATGACAAGCCAGGTGCAGATACGTCAAGAAAGCTGGGTGTGAGTCGGTCAACTCTCCGGCAGTGAGTCCTCACAACTGACAGAAGTCCAGTGGACTGCGGTACATGGGAAGCATGAGATGGGAGCTGTATTTGCCAACCTGGCGTGCACAGAGGAGAGCTACACTCCAGCAGCCAGGAATCGTTCTGATGCATCAGTGCCCTCAGACTAAGAGCAAAGTCCCTAGTTTTTCTGGTTTGTTTTAATTCTAGGAGGTTTTCAATTATCTTCCTCTGGAACTCCATTTTTTTTAGTAGAAAGCAAAAGTAGAAAATTAGATTTCACTTGCTAATAAATACTGTTTTGTAGCAAAGTATGTAGCTAGAATGACTTCAAAAGCTAAATGTTCCAAAACAAATGCTATGACTGCTAAGATAAATCAAATTTTTAAAAAAAGATTTATTTATTTATACATACAAGAGCTGGGGTGCAGGCCAGAGTCCAGGGTGGTGAGAGGAGTCACCCGAGACAGAGTAGGGAGCAGAACAGGCAGATGGACTGAAGCACACTGCTGAGGGGAGCAGCGGGCCAGGCAGGAGAGGTCTGCTGCGCCATGTGGGTCCCCTCCCTGGCCGGCGGCAGGGATCGAACTCGTGCTGCAGTGGCTGCGGTTTGCTTCAGAGTGCGTTGCTTAACCCGCTGCGCCACCAGGAAGGCCCCCGAATTTTTTAATGTCCCTGGGACATTGTTATTTTTCACCACCAACTTTTATTTTTTCTGTAAACTTACTATCAATTCACCAATCATTTATTCTCTTAGTAATTCAGAAGCTATGAGCACTTATCATGTGCCATTCTTGTAGGCCTTAGGGATAGGGTAGTGATGAAGCCATCTCTTTCACTTTGGAAAATTCATATAGTCTTAGCTTCAAAAATCTCAACACAGGGTCACAATGTCAAAGTCTGCTGTAAATAACTTTTAATTCTGCACCTTCCAAAAGGTCAAACTTACATGCGCAGCACAAACTGGGCTCAGCATGAGAGGGCAGGACTGTGGGTGGGGCAGGTCCATGCAAGGTAAAAAGGAAAAACAGATTTCCATGCAAAAAAGGTCAGCTCCTTATTCTGTTAGATACCAAGCATAGCTAAGACATTTTGTTTTCCTTTTTTGGCGTAGGCTTCTGGGCTGGAAGAAGACTTCTCTGATTAGATGTAAGCAACACTTGACAACTCAGGAGTCTGCCAAGCGCGCTGTCCTGGGTGGGCCGGAGTGTTCACACCATCCATCATTTACAACCTGCCAGGATGACATCGTGGAGATGGAGATGTAGCCAGACAGGAGTGAAGGCAATTCATCAGAGGACAGCTTTTCAATATCTCAGGATGCAGACAGAAGCCTCAAGCTCCCAGGTTTTAGGAGATCACCCAGCATTTTCTCATTGTCTTCTAGTTACTCATTCTCCATGTCTTTTCTATGTCTCTTTTGAACTAACTAGGACACAGCGCATACACATACATTTTAAATATTATCGGGGCTTTCATTAGAGGTAAGTTAATAGATGGAAAGTCAAAATAAATAAATCCATTAGCACCCAGTGAATTCACCAAAGATAGTGAAGGATTTTGAAAGTACACACTCTATTGAACACATGTTCACTATTTTAGAAATCCATTTGCAGCAGATAAGATTTCACAGATGCAAAAACTTCTGGAAGAAGAGGAAAACCTTTGAGCTTCCTTCTCTTACCATATTTCAAATCCATACTTTGAATTTAAATGCCAGAAATGTAATTTTATTTTTTTAAATAAATGTTGGAGGAAAGGGGAATGTTTGGTATAAATGGGGACAATGTGTAAATAGCAGGGAAAAAAAATCCAAGGAATTGGATGGGCTTTATATATTGTACCATTAAGCATCCATGTGACATTAAGGCAGCACTAAGTGTTAAACTGACACTGAAGCAGGGAAAATGACCAACACTTCTATATGTATAATTAAAGAGTTGTTCAAAATTTAGGAGGAAATATTTTTAATATTTTGGTAATAGTGTAATTGGAGATCAAGTGATTAGCCTGAGCTAAGATGAGAATTGGTGCAATGGAAAGCAGAATATGACTTATAGTTATGTCTTTCCATATATAACCTACGTGGATAGCGTTAAGTGTCTGTCTATACCACTTAAAGCCAACCACAGAAAGCAAGCTGTTACTGTAAGGACTAGACTTGTCACTGAATGTTGGGAGGATAAAATATAGGGGTAACCTGGGGTCCTTGCTGTTTTGTAAACATGGCAAAAGAGCTATATCACAGACACCAAATGAGTCAGCTGAAAAGAGAAAATTCAATTAATCCAAATGGTAATTCTCATGGAGCACAAATACAACATTATTTTATTGACTACCACTTTGGGGAACATGATTTCAGCCCAAATATCAACTTTACCAACTGTGTTTGACTTGCAGTTACTCAATAGAGAAGTCTGATCAATGATTAAAATATCTGACCCTGGGTGGCATAGGAAAGAACAAAATGCTCTTCCCATTTTCTTTTAATTGTTGTGAACAAAGATTTACGCCTACACTTCCGCAACCATATCTTACTAGATGAGCAGAGAGGCAAGCTTTAAAGGCAGCACCCTGAAGCATGGACCTGGATTGGCAGCTGACGGGTCACTGAACCTCTCAGGATTACACAAATAGAAAATGGAAACGATAACACTTACAGATAATATTTATAAGGTACATGAGACAGTGCTCAACAGGTGGTTAATTTTTTTTCCTGTTTATATAGCATCAGTCTCATTTCACAACATATTGGGGACCTTGAACCCTTTGAGAATCTGGTAGAAGTTGCCGAGCGTGCACCCTTTCGCCTGTTGAAATCAACTTCAGTGAGCCAAGCGCATTCCCGAATCTGCCTGCATTTTCAGCAGGTCAGGTTGTCTTAAGTCGTTGGCCAGCTCCACATCAGTGATCCCTGCATTAGGTGGAGAAGAACGGCTTCCCTGAGACAGGTAGATAATGTGGGGAATGCATATATGCTTTTAGGGTTCCAGGTAGTTCTCGGAGGCAATCTTTTTTTTTTTTTTAAAGATTTATTTATTTATGCATACAAGCACTGGGATACAGGCCAGAGGTGTGGGGGAGAGGGGGGGGGGTGAGAGGATTCACCACAGAGAGCAGGGAGCAGAACAGGCAGATCAACAGAAGTACACTGCTGAGGGGAGCAGTGGGCACAGCAGGAGAGGTCTGCCGGGCCATGTGGGTCCCCTCCCTGGCTGGCAGCAGGGATCGAACTCGTGCTGCAGTGACTGCGGTCTGCTTCATAGTGTGTTGCTTAACCCACTGCGCCACCAGGGAGGCCCCACGGAGGCAATCTTTTAGGTATATTTTATTCTATTTTAACAGCAACCATCCTCATGTCATATATTAGAGTAGGTGGGAAAGGAAGTATTTATAAGGAAAATTATCATACTATACATTTTTTTTCAAAGACCTATTTCCCTACTTGAAGTCTTGGCTAACAATATGGTCTTTATTTTGACCTAAACTGTAATTTCTTCTTTTTTTATGGGTTGGCTGTCTGAACCTATATTTCAGCATAGGTTTTTCCTACGAAAACTGAGATGAAAATTAAAAAAGAAATAAACTTTGAATAAGCCCACTGTTGTTCAGCCCAGAATTCTCCCCGATGGAGTTTGAATGAGACTCGCCAGTCCCCAGTGAAACCGGGCGGGCACGCGCCGTCAATTCACCCCGGAAGTCCGTGCGCTGCCGCCATTGCCTCAAGAGAGGTTCGTCTTCTCATTCCCACAGACCATGGAGGGTAATCTGGGGTATCTAGAAAGATAATTAACAGCCACAGCTGTTTATCTTGTTTGTTTCATTCAAGAAAACTCTTTGGAAAAGTTCATGTATATCGTCCATGCCAAACTCAGCAAGTACTGGGGCTGGCTGAACTTGAGGTGCTTCATTGTACTGCATGATACGAGTCACTTTCTCAGGACAGCGCCTCCTGGTGGGCACTGGAACAAGCACAGCACTCCATCTTCCATTTCTACAGTTTTCCTTTGTGAGATAAGATCTATGCTATGGGATGGCAATAAATTGAGGGTTAGAAAGAAACTTGAAACAGCTAGACTTGCTGCTGCTTTGCTAATAAATCAACACAGGTCGTAAGAAAATTGCATCTCTATACAGGCCAGGAAAGCATGGACAGCACTCTGGTACCCGCACACGCCTGTGAGTTCTCTGCTGGTGTTTAGAGCTGAACTCCGGTTGCCCTGCCAACGCTTGCTGCTCCCGTACCTAATAATTCATGGCTTTAGCAGAATTCGGGCCAAACGCTGTCTAGAAGGTTTGTATGTAGCACTCGGGGTAACTGCACGTGAACTCAGAGAGTGGCTTTTTTGTCAAACAACAATACTCTAGATCAAGAAATCTTTATAAAAGGCAGAACAAAGTGTTAGAAATGAAGTAGAACGTTATAGCAAGACAAAATCTATTTTTTTTTCTCATAGCTTTAGTTTTTTATCGAGGTAACATTGGTATGTGACGCCATAAGTTTTAGAGGTGTAGGTTCATACTTCTTTAGATGTCTGTTGCCATACTGCCCCCATCCCAGGTACCCACAAACCCCCACTATAATTCCAGTGGTTTTATGGAACTGATGTAACGGTGTTGTTGAGGTATTTTGATCCACTGTGCATGAATGTGGCATTTTGATACATATTTAATAGTCAGGAAATATAACATAGGCTGAGTTTTCTCCTGTCGTGCATACCGCAACTGACATAGGGACCTAGCCTATTTTTTGTCTTGTCCCATAAGAGTGAATCAATTAGACTTTAAACAGAAAATATCATAAGAACTTTTCAGGAAAGCCGGAAGTGTCAAAGAGCTTTGAAAGAGGCCAATTAACAATGCAAATAAGCAGCTTTGTGTACATTTTACGTGTAAACAAATTTTGAATCTCATTAGAAGGTATTTTTGAGAACTTAAATTTTTGAGAACTTGACTTTAATGAATTAGAAGAAAATACAGTGGAGAACTTACTGGGACATACATGCTTATTTTACTTATCCATTACTGTGGCAATATTGTTAATTTTGATCCTGAATGTTTTTTACTTTTAAACAGGCAGGTGAGGTGATGACAGATGAACCAGTTAACTCTTGAGAAGTGACATCTTATTGAAACATCAAGACTTAGCATGCAGCACTGTGTCTTGTATTCATGGCTCTGAAAGGCACTAAATGTTATGAAGTTAAATACATCTTTTTACAGGTATGATTACATGTTATTTCTGCTAGGAGAGATTCATCCAATTAAAGTATCACCTCTGAATTAGTGTGATGTCTGCAGGCTGCCAACCCACTACAGGTGTTCTTGCCAAAACTCTAGAGTGTTTTGCTTGCTAATAATAATTCTCTCACATCCCTGTAATAATTCAATTGTTTAGTGAATGTAAAATTTGTATAAGTTATAAAAACAATAACACATTTATTTATGTGGAAACAGTGAAGCAGTGTGACTTAGAAGTAAAATAATCATTTTTACTTCTGCTTCCATAACATGAAAATGGAGGTTAGAACGAATACACTGCTTTTGTAGTTACAGTTTAAATCGTGAAATATAATGGCAAGAGGTCATTGAGAGTTCTTTCAACAGAATGCTGCATGTCAGATCAAAGATCTCTTAGGGTTATCTGAGTCTATAGCGTATATCCCTTTAGATTTTGTTTACTAAGTTATTTTACAACTCTGTGAATTGCAGAAAATTAATTTAATACATATAGTTCTTTGTTTATTAAAATACAAATGATAAAATTGTCACACTGTAGAAATGACTTCAAATATTAATTATGGTGGTTTCAAATGCTGTTTGTCAGAGGTATAAACTTCCAGTTATAAAATAAGTCAGTCAAAAAAAAATAAAATAAAATAAGTCAGTCATGAGGATGTAATGTATAACACGGTGACTACAGTTAATATTACTACATTTTCTACTTGAAAATTGCTGAGGTTAGATCTTAAAAATTCTCATTATAGGAGAATATTTTGTAATTGTGTGGTGGCAGATGTTAATCATTAAAATATTTGCATTTTATACAAATATTGACTCATTATGTTGTAAACTTGAAACTAATATAATGTCATGTGTCAATTACACCTCTATAAAAATATTGAAATTCTGTTGCCCTGTAAGCTGTTAAACAGTTTTGCATTTATTAGTAAATTCACTTCCTTATCACTATTTATATAAGTATATTTACATATGTTATAAAATAAATAATTATAATCTATAAAAGCAGATGTAATTAGATTATCCCCTGAACTGGTTTTTCTATCTTACTGATTCCTCATTAGTTAATGAGCTAAGTAAATTCATCAAAAAATGTTCATCTCTACTTGAGGGTTATGATTTCACCTTTTTGAAATTATACTTTAACATAGTCTTTTAAGATTTTCCAAACTTTACAGAATCTGTCAGAGGGGACACAGCCAAACTTCTCCAGCAACACTACAAATAGGCTTTTGTACCGATTGCAAAATGCATTTGCTTTTTGAAGCTTTAAGATTTTTGACTCTGGGGCTACAGTTCATGAGACATATTCTAATAAAGATGACTGAAAAAATAAAACATTTTTCTTAAAGTCTGGTCAAAACACTGCCATTTTACCTCTGGGGTATCTCAGCAAGTGAGATCTGTCTTTCATTACATGAACAAACTGTTGTGGGAATGGCCACAGTTGCTCCTGTCCAGCAGGATCTATACATGCACACAGAGCAGAGAGCACCCCAAGGTGACAAGGACACGGAGAGAAGAGCTTCAAAGATCCAGCTTTCTGTGCACTTGGCTCACCTGCAAAATTTTCCTGTGAAGTTTCTGAAACAGAGGCAAGAACAGCTATTGGCGTCACTGATGCAGGTGGCCCCATTGCGCACCGGTGACTCTGGCAATTGTCTAGAGCCACTTCACAGTTCACACCACTGTCTCCAGGCTCACAGGTGCAGTGATAGGCTGCAAGCCCACCGGAGCAGTTGCCATGGACACAGGGGTTTGAAGACCATTCATCAATGTTGAACTCATAGTGTCTCCTTGGCCATGCCCCTGGACAGGAGCAGTATTAAGAGCTGTAGATGTCTTCACAGTTTCCTCCATGCAAACAGGGGCTGGAGTTGCAGGAATATAGCGGCAAACAGCCAGTGACAAGTGAACTTTTAGTGATTTTGAGAAGCTGCTCTTCCTGGGGTTCATTAGTGAAGCCACGAGCATTTTCAAAGAAAGAGCGGTCAATGCCACTGATTTGTATGGTGCTTAGACACCCCGTGGGCCCGCATATTGTTAATAGCTTGGTTCCCCACATAAATGTCTGTCTGTATGGTCTTTCAAAAAGTTGAGGCTTCCAGTAGCAACTGCACTGGTCGTAGGAAGTGTTTGGTTGCCTATTTCCATTTGCTACCTGCATGCTTGGGCCAAGGTGTCTGCCCTGGAAAAGGTGACTTGGTGCCATGTGCCATCATTCACTGACTACCAAACTCGTCAGGGTTAGCACATAAAAACTTGCCACTTTGCAACTGAAGTAATAATCTGGAATTTTGAATGATAATATTAAGAAACTCAGGCTCTTTTCCGCATGCAATATCATCACATTTGCTTCCCTTGTTCTTAAACCAAATATGATGTTAGTCGGATCTCTGGTTAACATTTCCGTTGCTCCTGGGTAGTATTTCACTGCTTTGTGCATTAAAAACAGCATTTGTAATACCCAAAGACAGAAAGAAATGTCAGTCAGCAACTTAAATCTGTAATGCCAGCTTGATCACCTTATCAGTATTAATGACCATCAGTTACTGCCATCATGCATTATTTGATATATGACAGGCACTGTGCTAGTTACTTTTATATTATTTCTGCTAGAGAACTCTTGAATATAGGCTTATTGTTATTTATTTCCTTCCCATTTTAGGAAAGAAGAAATTGAGACTCAAGTAAGTTAATACTCTCATGATCGTATAGCTAATAAATAATACAGCCAGAGTGCCAAAGCTGGGTGGTTTGATATCAAAACCTAGACCAGACATTTACTTTCTAATGAAATGCTAGAATACACCAATTTTACTTTATATTTGCTCCAAAAAATAAAACACTGATTTTATACATAAAGAAGCTGAGCACAAAGAAATCGCGAATAAAGTCGTGATGACACAGAAAAGCAGCAGTGAAGTCTGATCAGAGTAGCACCCAAATGACTGCTCCCCCAACCCTTGTGTGGCAAGCTCCAGTTACACGTGCCAGTCTGTCAGCTGCGAGCTGAACGCCAAGCTGCTGCAGACGGCTGGGAAAGATCAAACACATCAGTTGCTCGACTCTGTGCCATTTCAGATGTGAACACAGCACACTGGGGCAATCTTTTTTTTTTTTTTAAACAATGTCTACATTAAAAAAAAAGATTTTATTTTATGCACACAAGAGCTGGGGTACAGGCCAGAGTCACAGGAGGTGAGAGGAGTCACCAGGGACAGAGCGGGGAGCAGAACAGGCAGATCCACTGAAACACACTGCTGAGGGGAGCAGCAGGAGAGACTGGAGAGGTCTGCCATGCCATGTGGGTGCCCTCCCTGGCTGGGGATCAAACTTGTGCTGCTGTGCTGTGGATGCTTTGGGGCAATCTTGATGCATTTTTTCTATAAAGTGTTTTCCCAATTCCATAGAATCATTAGTTCAAAGCTTGCTCTGAATCTTAAAACATCTTAATTATCTCAACTCATGATATACACTGATACATTATGAAAACAGGAAAAGTAAGAAATGCTTCAGTTTTCTACCTAGTTAGTAAACCCGGCACCATCTGGATTCACTACGCTTTCTGTTCTGTGTAATGGACACACTGTCCTTGTTCCCTTCCCAGAAAACTCTTCCAGCCATGAGCCAGACCCCATTCATTTTCAGCCTTTTCAAGTCTTGTTTCCACCTGCCTCCTCTTTCTCTCCCTTTTAGTTGTTTCCTAGTTAGAAATGTTATAACTACCCCAATATTAAGAAATGAAAATAGACACAAAATTCAGAAGCACTACCCTGACCTGCTCCCACCCACTGCTTTCTTATTTCTCTATTCTCTTTCCCCGAAACACTTTTCCAAGTTGTTTTATATCTCATTATTCCAATGCTGTCATCTCCTATTTTCTTTTAAGTATATTGGACATCATTTGTATTCCCCAGGGCATTCCCACCACCATTCCAACTGTGCACCATCACCTCAGTCCTTTGTGCTCTTTCTGCCCTCATCCCAAACTTTGCCCTCCCTTCCTTCCCCTCTCCCCCCATGGTCCCTTTGGTTTAACTTTGACCTTTTGGTCTTGTTGGCTTTTTTTCCCCCTTTGATTGCTTTTGGTTGTAATTGCCCTTTTCCTTGAGCTCATTCTTCTTCTTCTGTTTTTTTTTGTTGTTGTTGTTGTAGCTGTTGCTCTTTCACATTCCTCCTAGTAGTGAAGCCAACCAATACTTTTCTCTTGCCTTCTGACTTGTTTCACTGAGTATAATTCCTTCTAGCTCCATCCATGTTTCTATATATGGCCCTAGTTTTTCATTTTTGATTGCTGAATAGTATTCCATTGTGTATATGTACCACATCTTCTTGATCCAGTCATCTATTTTGGGGCATTTGGGTTGTTTCCAGGTTTTACCAATTACAAATAGTGCTGCAATGAACATAGGAGTACAGGTGCTCTTTTGGGTCAGTGTTTTTGTGTCCTTTGGGTAGATCCCTAGGAGTGGGATTGCTGGAACATATGGTAGTTCCATTTCTAGTAGACTGAGGAACCTCCATACAGCCTTCCATAATGGTTGGATTAGCTTGCATTCCCACCAGCAGTGTAGTATGGTTCCTTTTTCTCCACATCCTTGACAGCAATTGTTGTTGTTGTTGTTTTTATGTGTGTCATTCTTACCCGTGTAAGGTTATACCTCATTGTGGTTTTAATTTGCATTTATCTGATTATGTCATCTCCTATTTTCTTTTTGATACAAGTTGCTCAATCTTTTGTTCCATCACTTCAGTGCAACCAATCTTGTCAAGGTCATAATGACCTCTATGTTATACTACCCAGGGATCAATTCTCTAGTCTTACTTCATTCCACCTTTAGGCTTTAAGATACCGTCTCTTCCTCGTACAGACTATTCTAATTACTTCTCAGTGTCCTTGCCACTATTGCTCTGCAAAAACAATAAAACACAGTTTCTTAGCTCAAGACCACTCATCTTCACATCTATAAAAAGAAATCCTAAATCCTAAACGTGGTTTAATTATGTGCTCCGGGCCATTTCCTGCCATTCTCTTCCACATTCACATTATACAGCCACAGAAACTTCTTGCTGTTCCTTGAAGACTCCAAGCTTGTTCCCAAATCGTGTCTTTTACACTTGCTGTTATTTATACTTGTGTTGTTCTTCCCCAGAGAGCCCCTAGTTGGCTCTTCTTCAACTTCTTCTTCAAAATGTGTTCAAATATCACCTCCCTCAAAAAGCTATTCCTGATTATCCATCACCATTTCCATCCTGCTTCCACTCTGTTCCATTACTCTGCTTTATTTCATAGCACCTATTAGCACTTTATTTCCACAGTTCCTGCAGTCATTTGAAATTATATTGCTTATTTGCCTCCCTGTTCTTTGTCTGTCTTCCTCACTGAAACACGAGCTTTATGACATCAGGAACTCATACTCAGTAGATATGATTAAATAAATACTCTTTTAAAAAAACCTCCTTCATCCTTAATTCTGTAAGGTGAGATGATTAGAAACTACAACAGGAGAAAATTCAAGTGTATAGTTCAAATTCAAGTGTATATTACTTCAGAGCAATATCAGACTGGATTAAAATTTTACTTGCTTTTGAGGCTTTTGACTATTATGGTTTTTTTTCTACCAAACTTGAGTTTGGAATTAGGGAGAAAAAGATCAACAAATACCTCATTACATGTTTTAAAATGAATGTTAAAAGACCAATATCATTAGCTCTCTGACTCCTAAAAGAAGAATACTATTCATATTTCTCTATTTAATTCATTTCACTAACCCAGCTCACCACACTAAAATCACTTCTTGGGATCTGGGTAAAGACCACGGTGCACATTATAATATTTTATTTCACCTTTTCTTTGGGGAACTTTATCATGATAAACATACCTGCACTAATGTGTGGGCTGTAAATTTTGAGGTCTTGGTTTTCCTCTAGGATGTGAAGATAAAGGTGGTGAGGTGATTTAAGTGCTAATGGAAAACTCAGGTAAATGAGAGAGCTACACACTCAAGGGTGTGCTGTTCTCTCAGAACCAGTTTTCTTGCTATATCGTACTTGGAAAAAAATCACAATAAGTTCATGAGATCACATAGAATCAAAATTAAAGGCACAAAAGTGAATTGTAAGCGCCTCGCTATCAGGCAAAATTCACTCCTATTGATTGACATTTACATTTTCTTTTCTCCCTTCATCAAGATAAACCTTTTTGGGAGGTCAGAGGCAAACTGTCTACTTCTGTAGAGGCAGTACAGTAGCCTGCCTCTTCCCTTCTCTCTGAGGCAGGGTCCAAATCCTACCCTGCTTTCTGCACAATTGGGGAGCACTTATGCTGCGGGGGTTCTTGGGCTGCCACTGTTATCAGAAATCCTATTCTGTTTTCTTTCTCTGAAAGTGTCCAAAATTATATAAACCTCTTTATAGAAAACAACTTAGGACTATAGACTTTAGTATTTCTAAAGTAAAATGAATAATTAGAATATATTGTATATATATTTTACATTATTCTTCATTTTTGTACAATGCATACTTTCTCCTCTCAGTTGTAGCTCCCATGAAATTTCTACCACCAATTCACCCATGTTCCATCACCATTGTTCTTTGTGCTCTTCCCACCCATTTTGATCCTTCTCCCTCTTCCTCTCCTGCAGAATGTCTCTGATTTATAGTCACCTGTTGATTTTGATTTTTAATTTATTACAATTACTTTTGTCCCTCCCCCCTGAACCCTAGTTTGGATCCTCTATATTTCTCCTATAAGTAAAACCATCTGATTTTTTTCTTGTTCTTTCTGGCTTACTTCACTGAGCATATTCCCTTCCAGCTCCATCCATGTTGCTGTGAATAGCAAGGGTTTATCTTTTTGATTGCTGTATAGTATTCCTTTGTGTATCTATACCACATCTTTTTGATCCAGTCATCTACTTATGGGTATTTGGGTTGTTTCCACAGCTTACTTATTGTAAAAAGTGCTCCAATAAACACAGGGGTGCAGGTGTGCTTTTCAATTAATGTTTTTGTGTCCTTTGGGTAGAATAAGCAGTACTTTAAATAAATGTTGCATATACAACTCTGTGCTAGTGTGCTACTATGACTATACCTGAGGATGGTGGGGGTCACGGATCCTGTACTTCTAAATTAGTAACAACAATGTAAACTAACCATATGTCAATTGTACAAAAATTTAAACAAACAGACAAAAGATTCTGTGTATATTAAAAGCCAGATCTCATTCTTTATGCTGACTCATCATGCTTTATGTAAGTGTAAATATAAATTTCTTAAATAAGAACATAACAGTACATGTATTCTTCCAGAAAATTTATTCAAGTGTGTGTGTGTATATAGTTCAACACATTTACATATCCTTTTAGTGTATGTTTTTAAAACATAGAAACTTAGAAGTACATGTATTCTCCTTTTTCATTCACTTTGGGACTGAGGCTGAACAGGATGTTGGCAATACAGACCTGAGGTCAGTGTGTCCTCTATGTCACTTCATTATTTTAGTGTAATGTTTTCTAAACATTTATGGTTTATGTAAGCAGACAGTGTCTTAAAGTCTAGGGCAGTTTAGTGAAAATATTGAATTAATTTGAAGAAAAATAATGTTACTTTAATTACTTAATAAATACATGTGGCATAGTTCTAAGTGCTAAGAATCATGCAAGAAACCAAATGGGAAATTTTCTTCCCATCTGAAACATATTCTAGTGAGGAAGAGAGAATAAACAAGTAAACACACACACACACACAATAAAACATCAAGAGATGACAAGAGATGTGAAGTAAAAATAAAATCAGGAAAGAGGACACTTTGAGAGGAAGCTGGATGACGTGATGAAGGCAACTTGGGGAGCTCTGGGATGAGAGGTTCAAGATTGGTAGGTGGTGTTTGTGGGAACCCACTTGGATGGGGCAAAAGGGAGAACAGGGAAGAATGACCCTTCAGAAGTTTTCTCCCACTATAAAAGGAAGCAGGAAAATGGGATGACAGTTGGTGGGATGGGGAGGAAGGTCAAGGGAAACTGATGAGGAGATATGATAGGGTGTTTATAAGCTGATGGAAACATTGACAATGCTGGAGAATGAGAAAAAAATTAGAGGTGAGGAGACTGGATTCAGTGTAAACCTAGAGAGCTGGCTACAGACTGGACTGCATGATTTAAAATAGGATGAAGACAGATTATAAACAAAGACAGATTATAAATAACAGATATAAACATATTTAGGTGTGTCAAAATTCTGAAGACTACTCAAATTGCTAACACTTTGGAAACTGATCTGTGGCACTGTAATTGAGCAGGAAAATCAGACCGAGGTGAATACTAACAGCAAACATTAATTGAGAGCCTAATGTGTTTGGCTCCTAGGATACTCATCACACACATCTACCCGTAAAGAAGAAGTTTATTCCTAGTTTTCAAAGGAAGCTTCCTATTATGGAGATTGTGTCAACTGCCTGAAGCAACAGAGCTAATAAATGGAAGTGTGCTGGGACTTTTCCTCTGAACTCCCAAGAGCAAGGGAAGAAAATCAAATTGTACCTGGTTCTTTAGAATTCAGGTTTAAATTATCAAGGATTTATGTTTGGTGTTGCTATGAACTCCATCTCCCGCCAGGAATCCCAGAGGTAGTAAGAAGCGTGAGGTTCATTAGATCTGGTTTATTAGATAACTCAGATTAGGCTGGTGACATGACCCATGTTAGGAGAAACAACCACAAATTTTTTTAGTAAACTGTTTTTTTGTGACTTTTTTTTTTAACTGATGGGAGCTGTGGGCAAGGAAGGAGAGGTCTGATGTGCCATGTGGGTCCCCTCCCTGGCCGGGAATCAAACTCGCACTGCAGTGGCTGAGGAAGACCCCCTTGCACCACCCGGGAGGCCCTCTACTTTTTTTTTTTTTATCTGAGTCACTTCATGGACAACTGAAAAGACAAACTTAATTGGATGGTAAGTTTGAACTCTACGTACATTCAAATCCTTGAGGCACCAACCAGCACTGGGCTCTGGGAGGACACGGGCTGAGCTCACACCACTGAACATCCTCACAAGCCTTCCCAGCTGTGTCTGCAGGGCAGGCACACGAGATGTCATCCCACAGTGAGTAGCAAGCACCTCCACTGTGACAGGGGTTGGACCAAGCAGAAAAGAATGAAAGGTATAAAAAGCACTGGCAACAAAAGATGGAAATGTTGATGGCAAGATCTGTCATTTTTAAATGCTAATTTCCTACACATTTACAGTTTAAACTTCTATGTCTATTGGTCAACTTGTAAATGAAATAAAATATTTTGCTACCATTGCCAACTCTTTCTTAAAGAGAAAGAATGGGAGAAGTGAGGGAGGGCAAGAGAGGAAGAGAACAGAAAGACAGAAGAGGGGAGGGTAGATGGGGAAGGAGGAAAAGGGAAAAGAGAGAGATGAAAAGAGAGAAAATGAAATTGTATAAAATTGATCTACAACACAAAGAGGGTTTTAAAGAGTAAAAATTTTCTCTATAATTTAAAAATTACCAGGCATTTTTTATATAAAATAATTTAATAACTACACTGAATATTACTTAATGTAGAGATGATGACTCCCATTTTAACAGTAAAGAAACAGGTTCTTCCTATTGCCCAAGATTCTATGATGAAATTGGCAGGTCAGTGATGTTTGGTGCTTGTATCTGGATTCCAATACAGTGATCATTACCAGCCTGTTCAGTTGTTCTGCTGTTGAATCAGAATATATTATTGAGTTTTCACATGGGAATTTCATTTTGGGGGGAGTAGACACATGTAACTGGATTTACCTTGATTGGTTAAACAGACTTTTATGGCTCAATATAAATCCCTCTGTCTTTTTAGGAAAATATTGATGAACAATTCTCTGTGCAAGGTCAATAGCATCATCTTTACATGCAAGAATATTATGATCAATTATCTATTTAATAAACTACAATGTGGAGAGAGCTAATTAAAAAAAAAAAACACTACCTTGCTCATGTCATCTCCTGGACAGACTTGGGTCACATTGACAAGAACTGGATTATGAGATGAATCGTTGATTGAATTTGGGAAGAATTCCAGATTTTGGTTGTTTAACCTTAGATATTGGATACAGCCTTTGAAGAATCCCCTGTGAACGTCTGTCACTTTTCTGTCAGGCAGGCCACCAATGTAAAGTACATCCCCTCTGTGACTTTTCCATGTGGAAGTGGAAATAAATCCTAGGTTTCGTGAAGACTGATAAAGTTCAATTTTATTTGACTTGATTTTCAAAGATACCAAGTGAACATTTCCATCACTTAGAATAGATTTTACTACTGCTTAGGAGAACCTGGATTCACTCATTGCTCGGCTGCCATGCCCCAGCCAGACATGGATGTGCTGATACGTGCTGTTTTCCAAAGCTAGAAGTAAGCCTGATGATCAATGTGTTTGAATAAACATGGAAAGGGTTAACTTCTCCCCATAACTGTTGTCGAAACAGAAAACAGCATATCCAGTGGAGTCATCTCGACCAAATCTGCCTGTCACATACTCTTCAGCATCAAACCAGAGAAGGAGAAACAAAATAATGGGCAGAAACTGAAATTTATATATCTAGAGATGCAAATACATACAATATATTTCTAAAGGTTCAGGGCAAGCATATTCTTTAAAATGACAACTTGGGCTGATTATCTGAACTTCTGAGTTTATTCTGAAAATAACTACGTGTTGGTTTATAGTTTACTGCTGAGTCCCAGTGATCATTGAAGAGAAGAGACTATCTTTGCACTGATAACCTTGCGAACCTTTCCATTACTGCCCTAAAAATGTGCAGTTCAATGGAATATCAGATACTATTGCACTGGAAGAAAATTGGAGGGTGAGGACTTTTCCTGCAACATTTATAAGCATACTATTCAGACGGATATTATTTTTGTTATTTGAGGGCTACTGTCTTCAAGCCTAATTATTCCTTATAAAGAACAGAAATCAAGTTAGTTTTTCAAACTCTTTTGGAGTATGATACCCCTTATAACAATAAAAGGTAAGGCAGTTGGACAAAGGAAAAAGGAGTCTTTCTTTGGTCGTGCTGGTCAGGAGAAGGGAAGACATGGGACACAGAAAAATAGGCGCAAAACTGAGATGAAGTCATTCAGAATTTTTTGTGGTCAGAGAAGCTGGCAGTGCAGTACATGGCAATGTTATCAATGTGCATTTCCTCAGGAAAAGTCTTGAAAAGCATAAAGGTGGACCATGACCTTCAAAAACATTAATGATGTTTTTGTAGGAACAAAAGTTCTTAAACTCCTGATGCTTATGTTACAGTTGGTGAAGACAAACCAGATACACATAAAGAAACATATCAGGTGATGATTTGTTCTCTGGGAGAAAATAAATTAAGTAGAGAAGGGGTGTGGGGTAGCAGATGGTAGGAGTAGGTGCAACAAAACAATGAAAGTAACAAAATGAAGCAAAAACAAAGCCTAGAAATATGACTGCAGAATTGAAACAAGTAAAGGGGGAGGGTGGGGGAGGAAGCAAAGTGGGAAGAGGGCCTAATAATACACAATAAAGGGATGTGGGAGCTGTGAGGTGAGTGGGGTGTGGCGATATACATCTGAGGAGGTGTGAGCCTATTTCCCTGAATCATACAGTGTTGTAAACCAATTTCACTCAATTAAAAACATTACTTTGTAATTTAAAATGCAGTAGTCAGAGAAGAACTCTCTGAAAAGGTAATATTTGAACAAAACCTGACAGAGATATTATTTCAAGAGAAAAATGATGGTGACTTGCATCTGTGGTAATGGTGAAGATAGTAAGAGGTGATCAGATTTTGGAAATATCTTGAAGGTGGAACTGACAGGAATTTTCTGAGGGCAAGTTTATCTCCAATGTTTTTGGCAATGGTGAAGAAGATATAAGGAAGAGACTTTAGGGGAAAATCAGGATCCAAAATCAGCACTGTAATATGCCCTCTTTGTATATCCAGTTGTAAATGTCTAGTCTGATAGGTGCAGGGAAGATGTTGTGGGCTAGCTATAGCATTTTGAACTTGTTAGTGTACATATGATATTTAAGCCATAAATAGATGAGATCATCAAGATAGTCAGTGAGAGAGATATCAAGGTAGTGAGAAAAGTAGAGGTTCAGGAACTGAGTCCCCAACACTGGGCATTTGGAGGTAAAGGACATGACAAAACAGGAGCCAATAACCTAGGAAGAGAACTGAAAGAGAGTGATGTCCCCTAAGCCTGGTGAGGGAAAAGTTTATGGGCAGAGACAGTGTTCAGATGTGTTAACTGAGGCTGAGGGATCAAGGAAGAAGAGGACTAAAAAGTGACCACTGAATTTTGCGATCTAGAAATCACTGAAGAACTTCACAAGGGCATTGTCTTAAAGGTATGTCTTTCTTCGGTTAACATCCCAATCCTCCCCAGAAAAAGAAGAGCAGACCTCATCAGGTTTACATGCTGTTCTGTGGTCCAGTTGAAGTTTGGGCAAAGGTAAGACATATTTTAGTTTAGTTGAACTGCAGTGAAGCTTGCTTAGACAACCATCTGTGTTTGAAGACCTCCTGTACAAAAGGTGATATTTTCAGAACTGACTTGATTTCCTATAGGAACACTGCATTTTGAATCTGCATTTGGAGACCACCTGCTCCAGGCAACTACAGGTAGCTTTCAAAGTGTACTGTTAGATAAAATAACCCGTTTGAAGAGGTTAACATCCCAAATAGACTGCAGCACTTTCATATGAGATAAAATGCTTAATAAGAAAATGTGGCTCTTGAAGCTCCGAGGTTTGAGAATATGCACAGAATCACTCACCCTCAGCGTGGTGGGGGTCCCTGCTGGCCATTCCAGGATGCCTGCGGCATCACTTTGTGGATCCAGATTAAAAGACAGACAGAACACAGTGCTGTTTTTTCCTCAGAAGCTTGACTCTCCAGCAATCCCATTCTTCTTCAGAAATCAGAAGAAAATAGTCAGAGTGTATGATTTGCTACATGGTTTTAGAAAAACATTTGAAGCCACAGAGGACTTGTCTGTGGGCATGTATGCCCATATCTGCGTTCTCATAGGAAGAGAGGATTTTTCATGCGCCATTGTTATGACATGAAGAGCAATGAAAAACAGAAGACAAATAACTATGACAGGCTTTAATGATTGCTGGACTGCAACAAAATCAAAGTTATGAAGAATAAATAAATGGCTTTAATATATCTGATTGGTTTAGAGTAAGAAGCAGGACACATCACTGAGAATGATCCAAAGTGAGCTACTCACAGAATGGCAAAAATCACAGACCTTTACCAAAAGTTCACTTAGATATTTGGATGCAAAACAGAATATTCAGGAACATTCTCTAGGATGAAGAAAGTTATATCATGTGTCTCTCTGCATTGCCAGGCACATCTAGGAATGAGATAAGCAATTCCAAAGCAAGCAACTAGCTGATGCAATGTCTGAGAACTAAGTCATGTGGAAACCATGAGAGGGAATTGGATATGATTAGCATGATAGTAGTAATGTTTGAATGGTACAAGATGCTTTTTTTTCAATAAGTGTTCTCAAGAAGGGATGTAAGATTTATATTTTATTATGGCCTCATGACTTGCAATGCTAACAATGAATTAAATTTATAGATAACCATTTTTTACTTCAACATTAAGGAAACAAGTTTTGGGGGATTTTTGAAAAATGAAGTTAGTTATCTTTTCCTCAAGGTATACAAACAGCAGTTGGACCACTACAGAAACAGTAGTGTAAAAAAATGAAGTTGCAGAGAGATGCCACTTTCATATCTAAGAAAAGATAATTCTAGGCAGATAAGGTTTTCAGAATGTAGATGGATGACTAAAGATGACTCATATGTAAATTGCGTCTACAAATCAAATACCCTAGAGAAGGCAAGAGGTCCCTGAGACATTTATTCTAAACATTATCTTGGAAGCTTCACACTCTCAGGCACAGCCAGCATCGCATGAGATGCTAACTCTCCTGATGGAGATATTTGATTATTTATGAAGATCAACTTTAAAGTACTGGAAGCTCCTGTCTTTCAGGTTTAGTCAGTCAGTTCTATCCTCTATGTAGGCTACTTATCGATGGTGATGAGGACTATTGGAGGAAAACACTGGGCCAAATTCAAGAGTAGGTTCAAAATTGCTTTGTGTTTTGTTGTGAGGCAGGAGATGCCTCTTGAATGCCCCTATACAACGACAGGAAAATTCCATGTTCTTTTCACAGCTTGTTGGCATCTTTTGTAATAGGAAAAACTCCCTGACAAGCTTTCCTCATAGACAAAAGCATATGCAGAATATTATAATTTTATGAATGAGAGATTGAATGACATACAGAATTTTCCTTCAACCTACACCAAGTATGTTCAGAAAAAGATTTGATATAACGCCCTCCCTGTGAAGCTATCTTCTGAAGCTAAGGATTTTTATGAGAGTGAAACAGTGCAGAGAAATAAGGGGAAGTGGGGGCTAGGTAATTCTAACCCATCGGGAACTTGATTTTAAAATTTCATGATTTTCCATGTTGGGAAAATAAAGAAATCCAGGACCCACTGGGTTGGCATCTCTTGAGTGTATTTGCCAGGACAGTTAACATCACCATGGTCATTATTACCCTCGTGGGTCACTGCACTTGGAAGCCAGACCAAATGAGTCAGCATCTGGTCGTTATTTTGTATATGTAGTAAAAATATTGCCTTGGGTCAATTAAATTTTCTTCAAAAAGTGAACATTGTCTCAGTATAATTTCCCCCTTAAAAAAATCAGAGAACAACTTGCCCTTCCATTTAAAATATTGCATAGAGCTAGTAGATGCCATATCTCATTTTCAAACAGGTTCACGATTTGCAATGAATATTGTGGTCAGGGGGGAATCGGTGGATAGTTTCTAATAATTCTTAGCCATTCCTACATGCAACAGGGTGTAGGCTAAGACTGGTTTCAATTTTGCTTCATATAAAGCAGAGAAGACTATTTACCAGATGTTGTGCTACTTCAAGTTACTCTAAAATCTTGGGGTAAATTACAGCTAAACTTCAAAGCTGTCTGTTGCAATTACTTCTCAGACATTTCCAAGGCATGATAGTAATAAAAATAAACAGGGATGTATTGATTACTATCAACAACAATATTTTGAATGGTGTTGGAAGTTTTAAGGAATATGAAATACATTTCAAGCTGTGATTTGCTAGAGAAAATAGATCGATTCATTTATGGCATCTGCCAAGTGTTAGGGCTGTTAATGTCCATGTTTTCTTTCTTTCTTTCTTTTTTACCTTAAGACACTTTTCTCCAAAGCAACCCTGAAAAATGTACCTTTGAGTCAAACTAGTGATTTATGAAAGAGCTAAACTTAAGCATGATTTTGTAGCCAGTGTGAATTACATAGGAAGGAGAGCAAGGCAATAAATGTTTAGTAAGGACCTACTATGAACAGGTAATGTGCTAGCACTTGGCATTGACTAGTTTCACGTCTAATAGTCCTATTTTCCCCCAAAAGATTACTTCTCTTTCAAATGAGTTAGAATCTGTTTACCATATTTTCACAACAAATTTTAGATACACAACAAATGATAAAACAGTAATAGCATTTTGTAAACCCCAAGATGAAAAGCCATTTGGATAGGTGCTATTGACTTATCTTGTTCTTCCCTACAGAATAAAACCTTGGTGTCCTACAAATCTACTCAACATTAATTAATGCACATCAACAGCCTCTTTTTTTTCTTGTCAGTAGACCATCAGTTGAAATCTGAGGGGTCTAATATCTTCTAATAGGCAGAAGACTGGCTGTTTTTGCTACTCCTGTGTCTGCCTGGAGACATAGAACTCCTTCATGCCCCACCTTCTCTCACCTATCAGACAGTTGAGGCCTTCATAGGGCCTGTAGCATTCGCACTGGTAACTAAGACACAAGTTGATGCAGCATCCTCTGTTCTGACAAGGCTGGCTCTCGCACCAATCCTTCTTCACACAGCCTGCCTTGACGTTTAATGACGAGCCAGGCACAATGTTCTCCAGGGTAATGTGATTCGAGTCCACTCTAATGTCTTGGAGACAGCCTACAAAGGAAGGCGTGGGTGGATATTAGAGGTGTTCAGCAGAGCAACACCATTGGTGCTTGTCTCCACTGGCAAACCACCGAGAAGGGAGCTTTGTGAAGCACACATCAATCGATCATGTTCAAATGGAGAAGGTGCTTTAGCTGTGCAATTTTCCACACAAGAGCTGTTGAGTAAAGGAAGGGTCAGAGCCTCCACAAACGTCACTTCTACTGAGTGCCACTCTCCATTGCTGGTGTTGTGGGGAATGTACAGGAGCACCTTTGACTTATTGTTGACTTGAATCGATAAGTGAATGTGGCCACTGAACAACTCCAGCATTATAAACATGTCCCTGTCACCTCGGAAAAGTAGAAGTGCCACTGGCTGCACAGTCTGAAATCTGAGGGTGAAACTGAAAACTGAACCCTAGTCTGGGAATGAGCCACTTGGGACCCCCAGGAAGCCATTGTCTTCAAAGGAGAGTGTGGTAACAGTCTCACACATGGAGCCAGTGTAGCCAGGTGGACACAGCAGCTGAATCCATGTTGGCCACGCTGGAAGTGAGGGATGCAGATTCCATTATTTAGACACTGGTGATGGGTACAGCCCAAGAGAATTTGATCCAGAACTGTGATCAAATAGGCAATGGAAAATATAATTCCCAGGAAAGTTCTCACAAATGCCACCATTTTGACAAGGGTTTGAAGAGCATGCATCAATGTCTTCTTCACAGTGAACTCTTGTTAAAGATAAAAACTAAGTTGAAATTACATATTGTGAGATCAGAATTGAAAGTTTCCACTTCATGGCTGTCATGGAGTAAAGTGTGAACAATTACTGAGGAAGCTAAAATTGAATATATCATTTTGCATAGAAATATAATCGTGGCAGATCTGGAATTCTCCTCCAGGAAGAGATTATTTGCCAAGTTCAATGTTTCTCTCAAATGCCAGCCCTGACTATCATAAACATGAAAAAGACAAAGATAGTTCTTGGCAGTGATGTTGGATATTTACTTGGGGATCCCTTCTCAGAAGACTCAAAAACTGATAATGTTATATTTGAATCCCAGTGAGGATGTCAGCAGGTTCTATTTATTCACTTTCTGTGTCTTAGTTTTCTTGTTTACAAACTGGGATTAATGCTAATATTTATATTACAGGGCTTTTGAAAGGTTAAGTGAATTAGGCCATATAAAAAGGCTCATAACATTACTTGATATATAAAAATTCTCAATAAACTTTAGTTATTAGAAAATGATAAAAGAATTACCCTAAAATGTTAAAATTCAAACAGCATTGGGATTATTTAGAAGATGTGGGCATAGGGAATGACCCAAAAATTGTATAAATTTACATAATCAGAGATTTAATTGGACAGCATATTAGGCTAGAGTGTGCTCTTTATGAGGGAAGGAAAATGTGTTTTATTCACCAATACACGTCTAAGCTATGGCTCAGTACCCAGCTCACACCTAGTACTTGGCAATTAAATTTTGGATAATTTATTATGATGACCTTTCTAAAACAAATACAATTTTATATAGCATTTAATTGATCTGATGCAAAGCCCAATGTATTCTTTTTTGTATACTTAAAAAACATAGATAGTAAGTGTTATTAGTCTTTCAGGCAGACAACCCCTGCCATTTATGTAACATGCAATTAGGACCTCGATGGGTACTTATACTTTACTCTCTTTGGATGACTTTTATACTATCATTGTTAACCTAATCATATTTCAGACTGTGTAAAGAGTGAACATATTATAGAGTTTCCCATAGTACTTGCACAATGTTGTACACATATGTGTTATAAAATGCTTGATAAGTAGAAAAAAATTAAATCAATCTGACTTATTTGTTCTGTAACCATCCTAACAGGTGGAAAGAACTGATACAGGAACTATGAGACCCATTCTAAAGCAGTGTTATAATGCAAGTTTAATTAATTGAATCTGAAAAGTTTGAGTTTTTATACTAGAAGATATTTCATTAAATTTGCCGTTTATGGGATTTTGAAGGAAAATATCAATGAGCAAATATTTAATTAAGAGAAATATTGAATAACTAATGAGTTATAGCCAAAGCAAAATACTTTTTAAAAAACCTCCCAATATGCTTTTAAACACATTTAATGAGTGGAGGGAAGGCATTCACAGCAACATACTCCATGACTGGGTAACAGTCTCATGATCGACTTTAAAAGTCCACAGCAGACACAAATAATGATTAAAAGCCTCAATGCACTTTAGAATCAATCTTTCTGCATCTACTAGATCAGTGTCAGCAAGTCTTGGAAGGTTTCTTCCCATTTGCTTCCCCTTGTACTTTCCCCAGCTCCAGAACATTCAGCCTGAAACCGTTCAGAAAATTCAACTTAGAATGGTTTTCACCTGACTTGCACTGACATAGGATGGCTCCATGCTCCCTGAGCCTGGCAGGTGCTTCAAGCTGGCATTTGTTCTTAAGGCTTTAAGTTACCCAGAGCCACCTCTGATTGTCCTCATGCTGAGACACCAGAGACCTACAGAGCAGACAAGTGTGTCTTCTCTCCAACTACTCTCACATCGCTTCTGCTCTGCTCCTTCCCTCTTGGTTTTCTGAGGTTGACTGCTTCTTCACTAACTCTCCTTCAGGGTTCTCTCGCCTTCTGACAGGGCCTACCGGGCAGGACGCCTTTTACACCAACCGGTGACTGATAGTTCTATCTTGGGTTTCCCATCTGGACCTTGAGATCCATGTGCCTTTGGCACATTTACTTTGGACATATTTACTTTTCATCACACCACAGAAGTAATTTTGTCTCCTCTTTCTGCTGCCTCAGATAGGTATCACATGCTTTCCTCTTTCGATTCTCAAGAGGTGGAGAATCTAGTGTAAGCTGAAAGACCATCGTGTGAACTTTTACATCTCATTTGGTCCCATCACAGAAAACTGCATCCATGACAACAAGTCAGAGGATGTTACATTTACCCTCACTCTGCAGACTCCTTTTTACTTAGTTCATGCTGATCAAGCATAGTCAACTGTTTCTTGGGAAATGGGGATTTTCCTGCAATTGAATCTGCAAATTCAGAAAGGGTCATCATTCTGACTCGATGTTATAAACTTTTTTTTAAGATTTATTTATTTATGCATACAAGCACTGGGGTACAGGTAAGAGGTGTGGAGGAGGGTGAGAGGATTCACCACAGAGAGCGGGGAGCAGAACAGGCAGATCAACAGAAGTACACTGCTGAGGGGAGCAGTGGGCACAGCAGGAGAGGTCTGCCACGCCCTGTGGGTCTCCTCCCTGGCCGGCAGCAGGGATCAAACTTGTGCTGCAGTAGCTGTGGTTTTGCTTCATAGTGCATTGCCTAATTCACCACGCCACCAGGGAGGCCCCTATAGAGAAAACTTTAAAAAAGGTGGATTCCAGAGTTCACTGACATCTGATAATTCTAAAATGCTGAATTCTATCATAATTTCTAAATAAAGAACATGCTGGATGCATCATTTTTAAGTAGAGACTATTTATATGCTAACTATAGTAAGTTCCAACATTTTTATAACTTTGTCATATTCTAAAAGGTCTTTAGAGAGGCGGGAAACAATGGCTTCCTTGGAGAGCTGCTATAAAGATTAAATGAGTCAGTTAATTGGTTAGAGCGTGTAGTTCTAGGTCCTAATGGGGGCTTAAGAAACACCGGTTGCCTTGCCATAATTCCCTCACCTCCATTTTTTATTTCCTAGAGAGGATGGTTAGGTTTTGCAGTATCCATCATTTTCTCTCAGTTGATTACAATTAAATTTCACTCTTTCAGAGGTCACACTGGAAGTGATCTCAACTACCAGAACATAACCAAGAGAAAGATATAGTCTAAAAGCTTCCATGCTTAAAAATAGAGTTTGAAAAGTTTATTACTTTCTGAAACTATAGTTCATTCTTTGTCATTATTTCAGACATAATCAAAATTCACAGCTTGCATGGAATAGAATCAACAAGGGAAAAAGATAAAAAAGAGCTACCATTTTATTTTTTCAGCAACAAGAAGGATACCTGAGAGATACATAGCGATTGTGAGTGGAAAAAATCAATACATACTGAGTCCCAAGTATGTGCCAGGACCTATGTGAAGAACTTCATCTATGGGGCCATTTCATGTTTTCAATAAATGACAAAGCATGTATTGCGACCTCCACTTCACTGGTCATGAAACTGAGCCAAGTTGGGGCTGGTGATCCCCTCTGCCTAAGCATTGCTAAAAATGAAGGCTGGGGTTATGGGAAGAAAATACATGTTTGATAAATACCTACTAGCACCTAGAACTATATGCCTCGAATAGCTGCAATGTCTTTTTTTCCTACAACATGCTGCCTTTATGGCAAATAATACAAAGAGCTGACACAAATTATGTCAAATGTTTGGAGACATTGAAAATAAGACGAAAATCAGTATATATCTCTTAAGACTTCATTGCAAAATAGCATAAGGCATATAAGTCAGTAACATAAATCATACATAAATCATTCATGCAAAATTTTTAGAGATAAATGCAAGAAAATGTGCACTGTAATTCTGAAATATTTAATACAAAATGATTAAAACAAAACAAATTTTCCAGCAACAGTTATAAAAATGTGTCATGTTGAAAGCTCTTGTATGTGGGTCATTCCAACTTTAGTGATTTCAGGGAAAAAAATGTAGTGTTCCCATTGATGATTTATTTTGTTTATTGAGATTGTGTATGTGGATATTGGAGGTGTCACTCATACGTGGAATATAGAGAAACAAAACAAAGGGTCAGACAAAAAGCAAACCAAAAACAAACCCTAGAAATATGACTATAAAATTGAGGTTACCAGAAGGGGAAGGAAGATGGTGAAAAGCAATGGAAAAGGGGGCCCAATGAGCTGTGATGGAGGAATGTGTGTGCATGGGTAGTGGGCGCAGTGGTCAATTGCATCTGAACAGGTGTGAAATTGTACCTCTGAGTTACCTGAATCATATCGTGTTGTAAATCAATGTCAACCTCAATGAAAAATAATTAAAACATAAAACCACTACATTTAGATCCTTTATAAAAAAGATTATGTATTTGTATAGCATAAAGCAAGAGACTGTTTCTTCAGTATCCATTCCTCTGTTCTATTCTGTGATTACACTGTTTTAAAGTTATGATTCAAGAGACACATATACCCTCTAGACCTGAAATTTGTTGAGAACCATACTCAGATAAAAATACTGAGCCCAGAAGAAGATTTGATTCAATTTATTGTGTGAAAAGTATTCTGAGATCTTCAAACGAAAAACAAAATAGCTGCAAAAAAAGCTTTGCATATTAGTTCTACGTTTCACTTGATTTTACACTTCAAAAGTCACACTTTGAAGCTTAGTGATATAGGTAAGTGATTTCTGGTTTTTGAAGACTGACAAGTAGAAAATACAGCATTGCACATGCTCATGCTTGTTGTCTTTACTTTGAAAAGTAATTTCAGAGAAACTCAATCCAGTTCAAGCAGAACTACCCTAATTGGCTTGGATCAGTAAATCATCAGAAAGGTCTCTGCACTTGCTTAGTCCTTTTTTTCCCTTTTCTTGTCAAAAGTGAATGATGCAACACTTGAGTTATGGTGAATTACAAAAACCTGCTTTGTATTGGGTGGGATGTGTTACTATTCCACGGTACGTTTGCTCTCTCTGTTTGCCATGGTTAGAATGGACTTTATATTCTTTAGTAGTGCTCATTGTTATTTCTCACAATTTGTTATTATTTCTGCTCTGCACAGCCAAAACATCATGTCAAAGGCCGAGTAAGTTACTGACTTGGTAAGACCTGACATTCAAAGCCCTCTGCAATCTGTCTTTGATTTACCTCCAACATTACTTTCTGCTGCCCACTACATCAATGCTCAGTATTACATTTTAGTAGGATAAAGATGAAAGCACTTTCAAAGCTTTCTCCCTCTCTCTACCTCTTCAAAATCCCAATCCTGATTCAGGATTCAGCTCAGTTGGTACTAACCCATCTAGAATGCCTTCCCTGGAAACTTTCATTGGGCTTTGTCCTCGAACACCCACTATAAGGAACCCAGCACAGACTGAATTGTATAGCTATTTATTGTTTTGTATTTGTGGTTTGCTTTCTTCCAAGTGTAGTGTAAGACTTTTAAATGTGAATCCTCTATTTTTACTTTTTTTGTATTATACCATCTGACACAGCACTGCACTGTATACTGCAAACTGTACTGTGTAAAAGTACCAGGATGTGTTTTCTTTGAGGAAGAATACTGTCATAAATTTTCAAACTTAAAATAAACATGCATCTGGTCTTTCCTTGTGTATAAGAGAACAGTCTCATGTCCTCCATAGCAACTGTACTTCTTATGGAAGGTTTCTGGAACTAGCATTCACAGATGTCAAAAGCACCCATGAATGGGCATTACAAGCTTATAAATGTCTTGAAAGTAGATTAAATATTTTGAGATTTGTTATTATTGCATATTTCTAAAGAAAAATAAGAATAACAAGTAGTGACTTTAAAGTTTAACATCATGGTGATGGTTCAAAAGTGATGTGGTGGTAGGAGATCTTTGAGGACTACACATGAGGGGAGAAACCAATCACTGTATAAAATGAACTATAATGTAATAAAGTAAATAAATAAATTTTAGTATCATAAGAACCATTTATTGTGTGTTATATGGCAGGGAGGAGGGTATTTTTTAATGCAGAAACATCTACAGACACTGAGATCTTATAAATCTGGGTTAGGTCCAGGGATATGAATTTCTTTTTTTAACATCCTGGGTAATTCTGATAATGGTGCTCCTTGGGTCTGCTCTAAAATTTCAAGTTTTATTTCTCTAAGAAAGTCCAACAAACTCTAATTGAAGAAAAAAATTATTTCATATATACAAATTTTATCTTCTAATTTAAATGTGTCAATTTGGGGGACCTGGCTTTGGAATGACAGCACAGTCCCTAAGCAATGACAGTGGTTTTCAGAACAAGCAAATAAGCTGACATAAATTTCTTGTTAAAAGTCTGAACCTGGGCATCCCTGGTGGTGCAGCGGGTTGAGCACCACACTGTGAAGCGTCCGGGGCACAGCAGCACAAGTTTGATACCCCGGCCATGGAGCAGACCCACATGGCGCCACGGACCTCTCCTCCCTTGCCCGCTGCTCCCCTCAGCAGTGTGTTTCAGTCAATCTGCCTGTTCTGCTCCCCGCTCAATCTCTGATGAATCCTCTCACCTCCAGCGACTCTGGCCTGTACCCCTGCTCTTGTATGCATAAGTGAATAAGTCTTTAAAAAAAAGTCTGAAACTACTTCACCAAATATTTCTTTAAAAATACTATTGGTCCAAACTCCAAGTCTCTAACATACTATGGGTATCAAACCATATGCTGCCTAGGTAGCTGATTACATTTCATTATATCCTTAATAAAAGAAAAAGAACGTATTGAATCAGCAACAAGGAAATTCCCTCCACAGCTTGTCATTCTAATCATTTTTATATTTCATCTTGAGTACATTCTTCAGATTTTAAATATCTTTTTGGCATATTGTAGCAGTACACACACAGACTGACTTAGCTTTTTTTTTTTTAAGATTTTATTTATTTATGCCCACAAGAGCTGGGGTACAGGCCAGAGTCCAGGGAGGTGAGAGGATTCACCAGAGACAGAGCCCGGAACAGAACAGGCAGACTGTCTGAAACACACTACTGAGGGGAGCAGCAGGCGATGCAGGAGAGGTCTGTTATGTCATGTGGGGGTCTCCTCACTGGCCGACGGCAGGGATCGAACTCGTGCTGCAATGACTGTGGTTTGCTTCATAGTGTGTTGCTTAACCCACAGTGCCACCAGGGAGGCCATGACTTAGTTTCTTAATTGTCTTCCATACATGAATGAGTAACCTATTCAATAAATATGGAAGAGGAAGGAGGTGTTTGAAGGCCAAATATTCCAGAAATATTAATTGAATGTATGATACTGCAGAAATCATTTAGTTTCTCTCAGTTTTGCCTCATAAATAGCAAAACAGTAGTGACCACCTTTGTACTGTTTACCTCTAGATATTGTGAGAACTGAATAAGACAATTATTATGTAAATATTTTGGAAAATAGAAGCTACTGTACAATAAAAGGGTAATGTATTTCAATGAGTTAAACTTGAAATACTGGTTATAATGTAAAAATTTCATTATTTTATAAATCAAGCTAATAAAAGAACTATTTGAAATGTTAACTTTATGTTAGAAATTAGGCTATTTTGTAAATATGAATTCTAAAATTTACCTAAAACAGGTTGAATATTATACCCATTATTATCAATGATCTCTACTATACAGATCACATGGTATTTAAATATTATTTACATGAAGCATTATTTATCAGCCTCACTAGAAAACTTTTCAAAATTACACAATGAGGCAGTCACAGAGCCAGAATTTAAGATCTGTCAGTTCCAAAGATCACTCAATTACCCATTATATTACTTTGTATCCAAAATTATTCTTACCTTACCATGTGTCTGCCATATATAGGTCATAAGAAACATGTTTGAGAAGTGTAAAACAACCAACAATAAACTTAAGGGCTTTTTAGCAGGGGCACATAGCCAGTTTGTTCCATCTATTTGGTAGCTCCTATCTACATCCCGTTAAAATACATAAAAGAAATGAAATGAAAAAAAAATAAGTTAACAAATTGTTTTAAAGTAAAGTTAAAAGAACACTTACTGTATGAACTGGAGGATATGCTTAGCTGTAAAATCAAAGGACCTTAACTAAATGTAACCAATATAACACCAAAATAAGTAGCAAATGGGTCCTTCCTGGTGGCCCAAGGGGTTAAGTCTCAACACTATGAAGCATCCACAGCCACTAAAACAGGAGTTCCATCCCCATCCAGGGAGCTGACCCACATGGTACAGCAGAGCTCTCTAGTCTCACCCACTGCTCCCCTCAGCAGTGTATTTCAGTAGATCCACCTGTTCTGCTTCCCACTCTGTCTCTGATGAATCCTCTCACCGCACCCCTGTACCTCTAATCTATACCCCAGCTTTTGAACGCATAATGTAAATCCTTAAAACAAAAAACAAAAAACAAAAAAAACAAGCAGCACTAGAAATGGTGACTGACCTCATCATAGAAACCTCACCAACCCAAGGCGAAGTGTGAGACAAAGCGGTGCCTGTACTGATGAGAAAAGGGGGCATCTGCCATTTAGCTGATTTTTGCAGGTAACCAGAGTGCTCTTTTCTCGTCTATTTTTGTACCTCATCTTGTTATGTGTCTTCAGAACTGCACCTTTCAGACAATAATAAGGCAAAAAGTAAAGAAGGACGAGTGTACTCTGTGTAATGCATCCCACCAGTGCCACTGACATGCCCGCCTGCGAGAGAAAAACGGGCTGGAATTGGGGTTTTGCCTGAATTCCATGGATTTGAAGTACCCATGAGATAAGTAAGATTCAACTTCAATTTAACAATATTACAACAGATTACCAGCTACCTGGAATTGGACAGAAACTGCTTTCTTACTATTATTGTTGGGGGGTTAGCACATTACTCAAGATAAGAGTAATGTACAATAACCCACCTATTTTCTGTCAGGTAAACACTGGTCTAACTGTAACCTTGTTAAGGGGCAGGAGAGAGAGAGACAGAGAGACAGAAAGAAACAGAGCGGGGGGAGAGAGACAGAGACAGAGGAAGAGGCAGAGACAGAGACAAAAACAGAGAGAAACACCATGCCAGTATCAGAGTGTCGTCATGTGCAAGTTAGGATGATTTGCCATCAAATAATATAACGCCTAAATGAAATAACAACATGTTTTGGCCAGTATAAAGAGAAAATCCAAGGAATGGCATTGTTGAAATTGTTTAACCTCAAGACACAACAAGATTGAAGACTCAGATATCTGCCATCTCTCTATTCTGCTAACTATGGGTTCAGCTTCATCCCAAAGCTTTTCATAGTTAGAGAGTTACTGCAAGTGGCACTCTGCCACATGCTTCTTTTCTCTTCACACTTTTCTCATAAGATTTCTTAAGCACAAATAAGAACAGTCCTAGAAACAATCATGTCTTTATATCTATTCTAAGTTGGTCAATTAGGTAGAGAGAAGGAATATGATGACACTTTGGAACTGAGAGTAGGATCAACCTCTCCTAAGGTAACCGGTTAGTAGGAAAAGTCATTTACAAACCAATACTCTCAGGAAGGAGTAAAGAAAGGAGTCCTGCCTTCTCCACAAAGAAAGACAATATAATATCACAAAGAAAGACAATAATAAAGTCACAGGAAGAAAGTTGAAATTTTCTCTTTTTAAATTTTTATTTTAGATATATTTTTTTACATCAGTCTTCATTTTTGTACAATTTAGGCTTTCTCGTTTCAGTTATAGTCTCCATGAAATTCCCACTACCACCAATTCACCCATGTACCATCACCATAATCCCCTGCGCTCATAATGGGCAAAGAGCTAAAAAGACACTTCTCCACAGAAGTGCAAATGGCCAACAAACATATGAAAAAATGCTCAACATCACTTGTAATCAGGGAAATGCAAATCAAAACCACAGTGAGATATACCATCTTACACCAGTGAGGATGGCACATATTTAAAAAAAACCAGCAACAACAAATATTGGCAAGGATGTGGAGAAAAAGGAACTCTACTACACTGCTCGTGGGAATGCAAACTGGTCCAATGACTATGGAAAGCTGTGTGGAGGTTCCAAACTGCTGAAAATGGAGTCTGGAACTACTTCACCAAATATTTATTTAAATATACTATCTGTTCCTGGGCCTCCCTGGTGGTGCAATGGGTTAAGTAACACACTACAAAGCAGACTGCAGCCACTGCGGATGAGTTTGATCTCTGCCTCCTGTCAGGGAGGTGACCCACATGGCGTGGCAGACGTCTCCTGCCTCGCCTGCTGCTGCCCTCGTCAGTGTATTTCTGTTGATCTGCCTGTTCTGTTCCCGGCTCTGTCTCTGGTGAATCCTCTCACCCCCCACACCTCTGGCCTGTACCCCAGTGCTTGTATGCATAAATAAATCTTTAAAAAAATAAAACATCTTACACACTGAAACTTTTGGAATTAGCAAAAGCAGTACTAAGAGGGTAAGTGATAGTGATAAATGTCAAGGTTAACATCAACTTAAGTCAAATGGGTTCTTCCCTTGATATGATGTGATAAAAACGACACTTTACCACTGCAATCTTCCTTCCAAAAGCAGTTCCCCCAGTTTCATCATGAGGAAAAAAACGAGACAATTCCAAACTGAAGGACAGTCTATAAAATACTAGTGCTCTATAAAACTATCAAGACATCAAAAATGAGCCATGTCTGAGAAACTGTCACAGCCCTGAAAAGCCTAGGGAGGAAAACTAAATGTAACTTGGATGAGGCCCTGGGACAGGAAAAAGATGTTTGGGGAAAACTAAGGAAATCTGAATAAAGTATGGGCTTTCATTAATGACGACTTATCAGCATTAATTCATAAAGTTCAACGAATACATGGCACTAATGTAAGTTGTCAATAATAGGGGGACGGAGTGTGGAATATAAGTGAACTCTTCACTTTCTATGAAAATAATTCTGTAAATGTAACAATTCTAAAATTTGAAAGTTTATTAATCATTCAAGGAAATACAAATCAAAACCACATTAAGATTACCACGGCACACCTATTAAGAATGCTATTATCAAAAAAGCAGAAAGTAGCAAGTACTTTGGAGTGTGTGGAAAAATTATAATCTTTGTGCACTATTGATTAGAACGTAAATTATTGTAACAACTGTGGAAAACAGTATGACAATCTCCTCTAAAATTTAAAACAGAATTACCATATAATCCAGCATCCCACTTTAGACATATACCAAAAGGACAGAAAGTAGGATCTCAAAGAGGTATTTATATATTCACAGTCACAGCAGCAATATATATAATAAGCAAAAGGTGGAAGCAACCACGTGTCAATGGGTGACTAAAAATACAAAATATGCATGCAATAGAATGTTACTTGGTCTTTAAAAGGAAATAAATTCTGGTAAATACTACAACTGGATGAAAACTGATGATGCTATATAAAATAAGTCAGTCGCAGGTCAAATACTATATGATTTCCTTCATATGAGTTACCTAGAGTAGTCCAGATTCATAGAGAGAAAGGAGAATGCTGGTTGCCAGGAGTTGGAGAAGAGGAAATGAGAAGTTGTTATTTAAAGGCTACAGAGTTTGAGTTTTGCAAGATGAAAAGATTTCTGGAGATTGGCTGTGAAACAATGTGAATGTACTTAACACTATTGAACTGCACACTTAAAATGGCTTTAGAAGGTAAATTTTATGTGTATTTTATCACAATGAAAAACTTTTTAAAAACAGTAGCTAGAAAACCCTTTAATGGAAGCAACCCAAAACTATGATCATTCTGGATAAAAATATAGGGTTTAATATTGGGAAATCTGTCAATAGCATACATCAGTATATGTATGAGTGACTGAACATACAAAATACAATATATGCATGCAATATAGTGTTACTTAGCATGATTCTTTTAGTTGGTACTAAAAATCAATTTAAAAATTCAACCTCGCGCCTTTTCACGTCTTCGCCAGTGCAGTCCCGCAGGGTCTCACTTGCGCACCCCAGAGAACAAGTCATATAGAAAGAAGGCACAGAGGACAGAGAGAGCCCTGGACTCTCAACGTGTAGTTTGATCTTCTTGGAAATCTGGAAGATCTGCTGACTCTTGACATACTTTCATCATGATAAGCATCCACTGAAGCTGAGTGCTGGCTGCCTCCTAGGCTGTGCTCCACAGTTCAGCATAGGCTCCCAAGAGAAAGCTGCCTCACCATCACAGCCCATCCCTCCCTGAAAGGGAAAAGCCTGGAAGAAATGCAGGTTCCTTCTTAAGGATGTGCGCCAACATGAACATTCTGGTGTCAGTTGTAACCCAGGAAATCCATCTCTGCATGAAATGGGACGTCAAGTAGCAGTTTCTGCCTTGTTCTCTGTTTTTGGTATATTTGTTGGTTTCCTTTTCCATTCTTTCTTCCCTGTTCTTGTTCTTTCAACATCTACTTAAACAGACTACTACTGGAACTTGTACCCAGCTGCAGAGGAACAGTTATCAAGCAGAAATACCTAAAACACCAGGAAAAGAAGTCAGAAATCATGCCCACCAGAACCAGCAGGACCGGGACACAACAGACTCTAACCCGAAGGTTAACAATGGGAAGAAAGAAAAATACCAATGACCAAACAGGTTCACCC
>JAGFMF010011717.1:73494-102820 GCA_019455555.1 Galemys pyrenaicus | reverse complement strand
GTGAGATGGTGATGGGGAATACATGGGGATTACAATTAATGGCAAGTATATGTAAATTTTAAAATATTTTAATAAAAGAAAAAAAAATTAAAAAAAAATTCAACCTCATTTGTAGAGAATAATATTCTGTTAAAATTGTGAGATAGAAGCATGCAAGGTCAACATAAAGTATACCTATCTTTAAGCACATTTGTTTATTATATATATATATACATATAAAATGATAAAAATATATTCAAGAACCTAACACAGGCTAGTATTTGTTTTACATAAATATACATTAATTACTTTTAACATGATTACATTTAAGTGTATCTGAAGATTTGTCAGTAGATTAGGTCCTTTTAGTAAAAGTTGAAACAAAAACCGTATTTATTATCAAGAGGTTGTTTGCGAACAAAATATAATGCAACATAAAATTAAATATAAAATATATTATAAATATGAAAATACAATATAAATATATTGTATTTATAAAATACAATATAAAATTAAATCATTGCATTAAGCCCTGAATATTAACTCATTTTATTTTTTTTTAAATAACTCTGAAAAGTAGACATATTTACATTTTGGGAAACTTGGTCTCAGAAAGGCTAATTGCACACAGCTGTAAGTGGCTGATCTCTGTCCATGGTATCCTAAAGGGAACTCTCTTTTCATTCATCATGCTACTTCATGTAAATTTCATCTCAGATTTACAAAATCAGAGAATTAGCTGCAGAGTTCCATAGTCCATCAAAAGTATGGTAATAGAAAATACTCTAGCAGAGATAGAGATAAAAGAGTGGGATGTGAGGAGAGGCAGAAGAAATATCAAAGTAATTCTGTATGGGGAATAGGCTTGTTTTTAACTTTCTTCAGATTTTTCATTTTCAAAATTACCTGCAAAAAGTAAGTTTTATTTTGATTTAGCAAACTTTAACAGCCTTATTTCAGAACAGACAAAGTGGAAAAAGAAAAGTTAAATTGGGCTGGATGAGGATGAGAGTGAAATACCTCGTACCTCAAAGAATTGCTGATGTTTTTGTTATTTTATTTGCATAGTTTATGGTGTACTGTGAAGAAAAAAGCAAGCTATGTTTGATAAAAGCAGTAGAGATTCAAAAGAGTTTTGTTAGTTGTGTAATATTTTATTTAAAAAGTCTATATGTAGTTCACTATTTTAAAATGTTCTTTAAAAAAAAACAACAGTTCTGTTCTAAATTAAAAAATCTCTGACCTCACTTCACTGACAGAAGCCATGGAGAATACCACTGTCATCTAGTGGTAACTCAAGCTAACTACAGGGCGAGTGATTCATTAATTCATCTACCCACAGGACAAAGAAATGTTGTTTGAGTACTCGCTGTTTATTAGGTATTTTGTTTTTAATGATTTGATCCCCTTACATGATGGACAGAATTCGTTCACACCCCCAATGACCTCCATGTCCTGCTATCCACATCTTGTGTAATACCTCTTCCCTGAGTCTGAGTTGGACTACTAACTGGCCTTTACCCATTTGAATATGACAAAAGTGATGAGTTGTCACTTCTGTGGTTATATTACAAGAGTATGACTTCCATTTTGAGAGCAAGTTCTCTTTGCTTTGTGCCTTTAATCAAACTGCCACTCTCAGGGTGGGTCCACCCCATTGAGGAACTGAGGTCCTCAGTCCAGCCGTTCTCAAGGAAGTCAATCCTGCCACAACCACATCAGTGAACTTGGAAGCAGATTATTTCCTGATGGAGCTCTCAGATGAAAGTGCCTGGAGGCCGGGGATAAACAGCGCTACAGGGATGCCTGGGAGAGGACGAGTAACTAGAGAGAGCCCAGAGAAAGAGTAAAGATTCCTGGTTGCTTGCTGCCTCCCAGGCCCCCTGCCCCCTTGCCCTGCTGTGCCTGCCTCCTTGCAAGCCAGCCTCCCTGCCTGTGTGCCTGTGGACCTGGTTCCCTGAGAGGGCATTAAAACCTGAACAATCCACTGAGGGACCTAGGACTGCCACTTCTCTGTCTGCCTATATCAATAGTGAAGCTGCCCATTGCTTGCTGGCACTAGATCAACACTTTGTCAAAGACTCAGAGGAAGTGGCTCTGAGGAAGGAAGTTCCACAGAAATGATGAGGTAATAAAAGGATGTCACTTTAAGCTGCAAAGTTTGGGGGTAACTTATTGTGCAGTGGCAGATAACTAACACATCACAATTTAATGGCCTGAAGAAAGTAACATTAGAGAATCATTGCAATAGCTTTGGTCTTCAGCCAAAGGCTGAAGGTTGGTTCCTGAGTCACAGCTCTCCAAACTCTTGGAAATTTTTATGTGTTGAGAATAACAGTGAATCTTGTGATGTGAATGATGTGACTGTTGGGAAGCGCATAAGGATGGGGGTTTGCTGCCTAGGAACCAACCGTGTGATCAGAGTGTTGGAATCTCCAGATCTCCAGGGAAGGGAGAAGGGCTGGAGATTGAAGTCAGATGCCAGTGGCCAATGATTTAACCAACTGTGCCAGGGTAATGAAGCCTCCAAAAAACTAAGAGGATCAGACTTGGAGAGCTTCTAGGTTGGGGAACCAGAGGTTTTCCCCCTGCCAGCGTGCTGGACCCCAAGGATAAAGCTAAGTATCTCTTCACTTGGCTTTTGATTTGTATCCTTTATAGTAAATCTGTAATCTAGTGAGTGAGCAGATTTCCTGAATTCTGTGAGCCTCTAACAAATTATTGGAATCAGCAGAGGGGCAACCTTTGGTTTATAGTCAGATGGTTAGAAACACAGGGAACAGCCTGGGCTTGTGGCTGGCGTTTGAAGTGGAGAGGGGTGTTGGGTGACCGAGTCCTCACTCTCTGGAATCTACTATTATCTCCGGGACAACCTTGGACACCCTGACGGAATCTGGAAATTGCTTGTTGCTGTGCAGAAGCCTCCATTTACATGCAAATTGCAACTTGTCTTGAGATACCAATGTCCCTGTAAAACTAACTAAACGTTGAGAAATTCTGCTTATAAGCTAAGGAGGGAGGGAAGGTAGCTGTCATGACACAAACCACTGATCCAATATTATCCACTTATTCACCCTCCACCTGCATATCATTTCATAGTCTATCATTCTGAGCTTCAGAGCCGGCTCCTACATGTGTCTGAAATAACCTCTTTGCTCTCTCTCAGTCTCTTCTCATTTGATTGTCTTGCTGAACTTTCCCTGTATGCCTAGTTCCCTTTGGATTTTGGCACGTCTCAAAAATATCTTATCTCCTCAGGCCCTTACACTAAAACATAAAGGCAAGCAATAGCCATGGCATTTCTTCTGGAAGAACCTAGCACCTGGGATCCCTTTACCACGTCTTTGTGCTTGAGTCACATTCTGTTTTATCAATAAAGAACAGACACTTCACACAAGCTGTGAATACGTGTGTATGTGTACATGTGTGTAGAGCCCAAGAACTGAGGCCCACAGACAGGGTTTGAATAGAGGGGAGCATGAGGAAGGGGCAGAGTATAAGAAGATCTGGGAACTGTTTAAAGATGAAAAGGCAAAGGCATAGAATCACCGCTAATGTATTCTTCATAGTATTTTGCTCATGTTGTAACTGAGGTCTTATTTCAAAATAAATCCAATCTTGTGAGTAGTCCCATTTTAGCCATGGGCATGTTTCAAGCCCCCCAGTGGATGCCTGAAACCTAAGGTAATATCAAACTATAAATACTGTTTTTTTCCCCAAAGGTGTATATATGATAAAGTATGCACAGTAAGAAATTAACAATAAGATAGAACAAATATAACAATATACTGCAATTGTTATGTGCAAATACAACAATATATTAAAAGTTATGTGAATGTGGCCTCTCCTTTCTTATTCTTATCTACTTATTCTAAGTAATCTCTGTCTCTCTGTCTTGCCATCTCGCCCTTCCCCTCACTCATCCCTGCTCTCGCTCTCTCTCTAGTGTCTTACTATACGTGATATTTTCAGACTGTGGTTAACCGTAGTTAACTCAAACTGCAAAAAGCGAAACCTCAGATAAGGTAAAAAGGGAACTACTGCATTCTCCCCTGTTAATTTTTATAGTTCTTTAGTGAATGTTATGTAATCTCCTAAGCAACTTATCAAATACATGCAGCAAAACTGAGAAAACATTTCTAGCTTATGAATACTTTTTGTTTATATTTAGATTATTTCCGTATCTCTAATAATTTGAAGCATAATGTGCAATATTAGATTCAGAAGAAAACCTTCTAGGAAGTTACTTCATTCAGCTATCATTTAGAACAAAGATGAAGAATATAAAGTGCATTAGATATTTTTATTGAGAGTTTTAATTTATTTAAAGTAGTTTTTCTGCTGCAAAACTGTCGATATCCATTAGCAGTTCTGTTAATTCCAGCCTTACCGTTAGACAAGTCATTTAACTTGTGAGGCCCAAATTTCCTTCTCTTTGCATGAACAGTATAATAACTGTACTCCAGGGTCGGTGTGAGAACAAAATAATGTAACAATACTTCGATTGCTGAGTAAATCAGAGTTATTTATTTCTCTAGTTGCCTTGGGAACTGACCAAAGCAAAAACACAAAAATGTGACTTGGAGACACCCCATCTTGTTTGAACAAAACCTAATCTACGAGTTTTTCTGCTACAGAATTGAATTTCTGAGCATGGGACAGACTTTGTGCTGACAGTGACTTTAATCAAACTTAAAACTGAAATCAAGAAATAGTTCTGAAAGGCAAGAGCAAAAAGCAAATTAAAGCTTAAGGTTACTACAATTTTTAATAAAATAAATTATAATTTATAATTACATTAAATATGTAATTATGATTAGTTGACACAAGACTAAGTAATTTTAATACAGATACTATATATAATTCCCTTTAAAACTCCACAAATTTGAAATTTTTTTAAAAGGATGCCTGTAGGGTTTGAGAAAAGTCTCAGGCTTTTCCGCCCTCCAGCCATTGGTGTAATGATGGACACCTGCGGAGCTGTGCGCATTCCAGAGTGGGCATGCGCAAGTGGGCGCACCTGAGTTTGGACTCGGGCTTATAGGAGCGGCGTCATGAGGACGCCAGTACCATCCAGCAGCAGGACCAACAAGCAGCGAGAGTACCAACCAGCAGCAGCAAGACCAACAAAAGAGCAGCAGTAGAAGCAGAGAGGAGAAGCAGCCGAGAGGGTGAGATGCACCCGGGCCTGGGAGGCCTGCCAGCCTCCTGGCACAACCCCCCCTCCCCGCCCCGCACCCCTGCCTGCCATGTACCTGGTCGCCTCTGAGAGAATGGTTCCACCTCTGACAATAAAAGCATAAAAGCCACTAAAGGGCTCTGTAGCAGCAGGATCGGGGCGGCACAGGAGCAGGGTTCGGGATGGTTCTGGGCAGACAGGTCAAGGAAGGAGAGTCTTGGAGTCCTCAGTGGCTTTTCATACTTTATTTAGTAGAGGTGGCCAGGTACATGGCAGGCATGGGGTGCCGGGGGGCTGGTAGGCCTCCCAGCCCCCAGCGCATCTCACCCTCCCGGCTGCTTCTTCTCTCTCTCTCTACTGCTGCTGCTGTTGGTTCTCTCAGTAGGTCCTCGCAGTTCTGTCTGTTGGTCCTCGCAGTTCTGGGGTCCTCATGACGCCGCCTATTTATGCCCGTGTCCAACACAGGTGCGCCCACTTGTGTATGCCCACCCTGGAATGCTGGCAGCACCGCAGGTGTCCATCATCACAGTGATGGGAGGGTGGAAAGACCTGATCAACCTTTACCCTACAGGCTCCAAAACTCCTTCCTTTACCCCCGTGGGCTAGAACCATCCAGAACCTGCCCTGTGCCCCTTTCCTGCCTCTACAATGCCTAAACACTATTTACATATAACAAGATTTTAAAATCGGTGTTGAGATCACGGTTGCTTCGAAAGAAAGTATTTCGACAGAAGCATCTTTTACTACTATACATTCACATATCTTTATTTTGTTTCCCCACTGCTTATTTAAGTATGTTTTGTAGAGATAAGCAGGTTGGACAAGATAAAGAACAAACAATATGACTTGATCCTCATTACAATTCCATTCTTGCTACTGGAAAAAGTTTATAATGTATTATGACTGGAATAATACGGCATAACCTAAGCATTTTAAATTACCCTGTTTGAAACATGTTCTGTGGTGTTGCTTTAAACTATTTGCACAACACTGTTACAAATTTGATTATTTCAATTCCTTCAAATACTTAGACCTTTATAAGTAATAGTGTTTTTCCACTTAGTTCATCTCTTAAAAATGAAATTTTAGTCATTTGAAAAAATTACTACCTTTTAGGTAATTAGCAAAGCTAAAGCTACCTGGTATGTTCATCTAGACTTGCAAGGGAAAACTGAAAACATCTCAGCTAATTAATTACAAATACTAGCTCCTGAGCAACTACAGCTAGCCCTTCTGATGCGCTTTCGCTGCTAGGCTCCCCTGTTCTTCACGAGATCATTCTCCACCTAGCATTTCATAGAGGTTGAGATCCTAGAGTCACTCATTTAGAAGCAGCAGACTGGACTTGAAATAAAAAAGAGTTCATTTTAGTCCCCATGACTACATTTCTAGAAAGGAAGACAAAACATTGAGGAAGCAATGCTAATTTTCTTGTCTTGTGTTCATGTGCTTTTTAATTTGAATCTATTTATATCCATTTTTTTAACTTTATGATAAAAGAATTAATTTGATACAGTCCTAAACATATTCACGTAGTAACAGAAATTCTCATTTAATTACCTAGCATATGTTTGAAAACTATTACGTAGTTCAGAAACTACTGCATAGCATATACATTTATATATAAACATGTCCCTATATATTCATTCCCCAAGGCACAATAAGTACCTTTTCCCTGAGCATTAATTACAACAGGCGCCAAGTTTAAAGGCTGCCTGCACTTGTAACCTGATTCCTTATTAGCTACTGTTGCGGTAGCTCCTGAAAATGAAATTCCTAAATCTTTGGTTGTACTTTCTCATTTTCATTAGGACTTAATTTCCTTGTGAGGAAACTTCCTGGGCCACTGAAGATTCATCAGATTTCTATCCCACTGCACATTTTATATTTGACCCATAGAATTTTTAAGTTACATTTTATTACAAGCACTCTGTAGTCATAAAGATTCATTTAATATGTAGAGACTTGAGCTCAGTTGTTGCTTGTTTTATGAGAAAATTGTTTCATGAAGACTATTCATTCCATATCCCTTTCCATGTTTACTTCCTTGGCTTCTTTCTTTTGTTCAATATTAAACAATATTGTTAGAAGAGTTTTGAAAATGAATCTCATTAGTTATTATACCTAAGAGAAACTATCATTCTAAATACCACTGTGAAATGTATTTGTTCCCATTTGGGTTATTTTCCAAGAAAACATTAAGTATAACTTTTCCAATCTGGACAACTGCTAGTATCAATTTATTATTGTGCTTAAGCACACAATTCTGTATATTTTCATTGTAACATTTCTTTACTGTTCAGGGTGTGGTAAAGCAGAAAGATTAAAATATAAAAATTATGGAAGCAAATTATTATCTTCACAGCATCAGTTCCTATCCAGCTTAAGTCATACTCCAGCTGTCTGTAATTATGGTCCTGCTTAATTTGCTGGTTTTCTTATCCAGCTGTGCAATATCTGAGTTCTTAGCTAGAACAAGATGTTAGGAGCCATTTTCCTCACTTGTAAATGGGACATTACACATAACATGTAAACTATAGAGGCCAAAATTATATTTTATATTAAATTTAAAATAAAAAATACATATAAGTGTGTAATTGAACATGACTTGTCACCCAGTATATGTTACAGTGAAAGGGTCTACTACTTCCTAACATTCTTTTTAATTAATTAATTTTTATTGCAATATATTTGACATATAACATATATTACCATCAAGTATACTCTAATTTTTTTATTTGTTTATATAATGAAATTATTACAATAAATCTAGTTAACATCTTCTAAGCATACATACACAATTTTTTGTATAATGAGAACTTTTAGATCTACTCTCTTAGCAACTTTTAAGCATGCATACTTTCAAGTTTGCAAGAATGATTCTTAAAGATAGTATATTACATTCCCATGACTTTTTTTTTTAATCTGAAAACTTGTTTTAAGCTACTTCACCCACTTTTCAATGGATGCAGCCCTTCCAACTCTGGCAACCACCAATCTGTTCTCTGTATTATCCATTAATAATCCATTATTATTATCCATTAATAAACACTAGGCTGTTTCTATATCTTAGCTATTCTTAAATAATGCTGCAATAAACATGAGGGTGCAGATATTTTTCAAATTAGTGTTTTATTTTCTTTGGATACAATATCCGTAAGTGGAAAAGTTGGATCATGGTATTTCTACTCTTTAAATGTTTTAAAGGACCTCTATTCTGGTTTCCATAATGGCCACACCAATTTACATTCCCAGTAACGGTACACAAGCGCTCCCTTTTCTCCACTTTCTCAGCAACTCTAGTCATGTCTTTTTGATAATAATATTTTAATGAATGTGAAGTGATAGTTCATTGTGATTGGACTACACTTCCCTGATGACTAGAGATTTGAGTTCCTTCTCATAGATCTACTGGTCAGCTGTGTATCATCTTTGAGAAAAACAGTCTATTCAGATCCTCTTCCCATTTTGTAATTGTTTGGTTGTTGTTTTTTCTGTGGGTTCTTTAAATATTTTGGATATTTATCAGATTATCAGATATAAGATTTGCAAGTACTTTCTCCCATAGGTTGCCATTCTTTTTGTTGATGATTTTCTTTGCTGTGCAGAAGCTTTTTAATGTGATATAATCTCACTTTTATTTTTGCTTTTCTCGCCTGTGCTTTGGCTGTTGTAGATTTAGAAATAGCCACCAAGATAGTAGTTATGATGCTTACCACTTATGTTTTCTAGGAATTTCATGGTTATGTTAATTTTGAGTTAATTTTTGTGATGTAGTATATGGTAGTGGTATAGTTTCCTTATTTGCATCTGGCCATCCAGCTTTCCAATCACCATTTAGTATGATGACTCTCATTTTCTCACTGTATATCCTTGCATCCATAGTCATAAATTAATTGGTGATCTATGCATGGGTTTATTTCTGCGATAGCTATTTAGACCCATTGACCTATGTCTCTGCTTATAAGCTAATACTAAACTAATCTAATACTAAACAGCTTTTACCCACTAGAGTTTAGCAACATAGTTTGAAATCGGGGATCACTATGCCTCCAGATTTTATCTTCTTTCTTAAGACTGATTTGATTTTATAAGGTCTCTGATAGTTTCATACTAAATTTGGGATTGTTTGTTGTGTTTTTGTGTGTGTGAAATATGTATTGGAATTTTGAGAGGATTTGCATTTAATCTGTAGATTGCTTTGGCTATAATGGGCATTTAAAAATATAATTTCTTTCAATCCACAAGCATGGAATGTCCATTTATTTGTGTTCTTCAACTTCTTTCATCAAAGTCTTCTGTTTTCACTGCACAGGTTTTTTACTTCCATGGTTAAATTTATTGCTAAGTATCTTATACTTTTTGATTTTTTTTCTGAGATATTTTTTACAAATTTTGTTTGTTTCCTCCACAATTTGACTCATCAGCCCTTCTTACAAGACTTTTCTCTAATGGCGGTACACTGCTGGAAACCCTTTAAGTTCAGTTATAAGAACCAAAAGTCAGTCATTTGGCTGTGTAAAACCCAAGAGGGAAATTTACTATAAAGTTTCAGTATGCAACTATCAGAAGCAAAAATGTCTGCTAGTCTGCAGAGTTATATATGACACACACTTTGCTTGTTATCAGGAAGCTACAAAGCAACTGTAAACTTTCTTTTCCATTTGAAAACTTCTGATGTAATCATCTTCCATTACAGTGACAACTCACATCAGAAACTTGGTTTGCTTCTTTTATACTCTTCAAAATGATACCATTAAACAACTCTTTTGAAGGGATCATAAGAAATATCAAGAAATTTACGATACTCTATCCAGCTGTGGACCCTTTGTCTCTCTATCAAAGTTGGGTGAAATCAGCCTTGGGGATCAATAGTTATTACAGAAGGTTGGACAGGCCAACAAGGCAAATGATTTTATAAGGTTTCTTTCCTGAGGATACTACACCAAAAACAAATTTGTTTTCACTCCAACACCCTCTTAAGGGAATTTCAGAGTGTTAGCTGTTTGATGAATACCACTATTAAGAGAGATTGGGATGTTCCTAATATGCCATAAAAGGAATTGTGTTTCTGGTCTCTAGGTGAATTTTTCTGCTTCGCCTAATTGCAACTGGCATATAATCCTTCATGCTATCTACTATGAAACTGTTTCTGTCTTTTACTCTTGCCTGGGTAAACAGTATTTTTGGAAAGCATTTAGACAATTCCTAGGATTAAAATTTTTTGTTCCAAAATATTATAAATCTGCAATGGATAAGTGGCTATATTTGTATAACCTTATTGTTAACTCCTATCACATCCTATTCTTAAAGGCCTTGAGCTAGAAAATGATAGCTTTTACAGAAAGAGACTTCACCTAAAAAGAGATCAAGTTACCAAGAATCAAGGAGAAACTCTTTTGGGTAGTCCTTTTCATAAGAAGGAAAAAAGAAGATTTAAGTACTTTAAATAGTCTAATTTCTTTCTCTTTTCCAGCTTTACTGAAATATATGACATGCAACCTCATGTAAGTTTAAAGTGTACATCGTGATGATTTTATTTGTGTGTGTGATTACAAGAAAGTTAACACATCAATTATCTCATATACTTACCTTTTTTTTCATATGTAGGGAGAATATTTAAAATCTAATCTAGCATTTTGAAAATATACAATATTGTTAATTATAGTCACCATGTTAAACACTATATTTCCAGAACTTACTGACTATATTTCATTATAATTAATAATAATATAGAAATCATACTGATACATTCATTTTAGTATATTATATTAATATTTTATACTCATAATATTTATTATGGTATAATAATTTGACATGTTGTTATAGTTGCTTTTATAAATAACCTGTAGAAGCTGTCAGGGTGATATGAGGAAAAGAAACTGAAAAAGGAGAAATACTTAAAACTTCCTATTTCACAATTTTTGGTTTTAAATATAGACATATACTTTCCTGATAGAATATTAAAAAATATAACAAAGCAAACTTTCAAGAAATGCCTCACTTATATATTTACATTTTTAAAAAACATTGTGTTGGGGAAAGCAATCCTTTACTACTCTTTAACTTAAAATTCAGCAATCAGTAACACGATTTTAACAAACGACAATGTACAACTGTACAACTAATCCTACTAATTAACGATAGCAGTATGTCTCAGGAGCTAGAAGTTGTGATATGGAAAAAAAAAGATCTGCAATAGCAGCATTTCAGTGGAAAATTCCCTTTTTAGAAACAAGTTACCTGAATTAATGAGCTTAGCTGACTAAATCATATCCATTCCTCCCTGGAAACTCCTCAGATAGAAAATCCTTCAAAGGTTTCTGCTTATCCTCTGAAGTGCAGAGCAATTCCCATTTTATTAAAAGTCTCACCACCTTTAATGAAGGAGATTAGTTTTACTTCTACTTTTTTCTATTCCACAATCTGTACAGAGAGAAGATATAACTGACAGAACAGGAGGCAAGCAAAGCTTTCTAAAGCAGCGACTACTGTTTATAGGGCAAATGAGCAATATAAATATGCAAATATGGTCATTCATGTCCTTAATATCTGTAAATGTTAAACAATTAAATGTGAAATGCTTTGGAGAATAACTGAGGTAAAACTGGTTTTATGTGTTATGTGATGGTGCAGTGTATTTCGGTTCTCATTTGCTCATTTTATTGTCCATGTTGAGAAAGTCAAGGGAGTCTCCCAAGGCCTGCAGGACTCAGGAGTATTAGTTCACTTCAGGCAAAGACTTTACATAAAGAATGTAGAAAATAGGTTGAGGTGCATTTCCCATCTCCAGATAATGTGCTCTAAACTTAAGAGTTAAGGCAAGGGTCATAAACTGAAATGGCTACAAACAACAGGTGACTGTCTCAGGAGGAACTCCTGTTTTCAGTTGTAATTGCTGATGGCAGACTGGAAAATAAGTCCATTGTGGTCTGGCGGGAACATGGGCCTATGCCTTTGGACCTGGCTGTTGAGGTAACAGCATAGTCTGGGAGCATTAGGAGCCTCGTGGTCCATGTTTAGGTCCCAGCTTTGCATTTGCTAGTGGCCTGACCCAGAAAAATAAGTTATGATGAATCTCTCTATCCTGTAACTTCCTCATTTGTGAAACCTGGGTAATGACAGAGGTAGTACTTCAAAAGATTTTCAAGATTAAATGTTAGAACAACATCTGGCAGAGAGAGCAGTTAGTTACCGCAAGTCATTTCATTTAAGAGAAGTCAGAACTCCAGTTTTGAATTTGAAGTTTCCTAACTTGTAAAAGCTAGTAACTAGATTATTGTTTATATTTTTATTTTATTTTCTGACTGAATTTATTAGCTTAACTGTAATATTTTATTGGGATAACACTGGTATACAACAGTTTTACAAACAAAGACTATATGAGCAAATAATTCTGAACTATGGCTAAAAAGCTTAGAACCAGTGGAAAGTCAGAAGAGCTTTTCAACAGAAGTCAAACTGAGGGGTGGGGCCAGATTTTCACCTTGAAAGTGACTGATTTAGTTGGCCCCAAAATTTAAATAATTAGTTGAAACCTTTTTAGATGGGTATTAACCAACCACACCCACCACCAATGTGCCCATGCTCCTCCACCATAGCCCACTAGTTTCCATTCACAATTTGCTCCCCACCTTTCCCTTGCTCCCCTCTCTTGTAGCCTCGATTCTAAAAATCTGGTACAACACTCTCAGTTGGACTTTTGCATCAAATACTTTTGTTAATTTATACTAACATTTGTAGTTACAATTAAAAACAGTCAAAAAAACAAAACGTAAAATACAAAGGCATTTTAATAGAGTAAAAATATTTAAAAGGAGATTTAAAAAGTCACGAAATGGTAGAAGAAAAAATAACTGGTCTCCAAGATAAAAGAGAAATAAGAATCTGTTTAGGTCATATTGTTCAAGGGAAGGAAAAGCAGATAATATTTTCAAGAGAGTTCCTCAATTTTAAACTATAAAATTTCTACAAAAATCTAACAAATTGTAAAAGAAATATTTGATAATTTAAATGGTTTTATTAGCAACATCTCTATAGGAAAAGAAAAATCAGAATTTCTGCTGACAGCAGCTCCTTACTCCTGATCACAGGAGACGCTCTGGGCACTCTCACTCACTGTCATAGAAAGGTATTGGTAAGAGGCAGTATAGTAGGTATGCAGGTGGCCAGTCTGATGTGCTTGAAATTATCTGGTGATATGAACTGAAGCTTAGAAAATCTCAATGAAAGAATTGTTAGGATGTGCCCTATTTCAGTTTTCCTGAGCACTAACAATTTTAGTCTGGGTTCAAATTTACAGCCAAACTTTATAAGCCAAAATAAGAATCATATACTGGCAAACCAGCGATATATGTAGGTCTTGGGGGAGAGGCATAAGCAAGTGAGAGCATAAGACTGACACACGCGTTCTTAAAAATTATCTTTGGGACAAGTCAAGTCTTCAAATTATTCTAAAACCAAGCTCCAGAATTGTGAGCCAAAAATAAAGGACAGACAGTTTTGGCCTAGAACACTTTAGAGAGCATTTATCAAATTTATTTCTGCTATAGGACTTTAATCTAACTCCTTAGCATGATTGACTTGGAGTAGACCGGCATAGAGAGAGGTTGAAAAATTTAAAAGAGGACCAGAATGTGCACTGCAATTAAGTTTCTATAGGTGCCTTTATTGTTTTCTTCCTTCCCTAGTATGTTAAGTTACATGAGGGCAAAGATAACTGTTGTACAGTATTTTCAAGGCCTACAATGGTGCCTGGCACAAAGTTAGTTCTTTATAAGTATTTCTTGAGTGCATGGTAAGAATTGCTTGATATCCTTCACCCAGATAGATACATGTGTGATTTTTTTCTGTGACAATTTTGGTCTGGCCATATTTTCTATTTTCCAGTTGCTGCTGGATGTAACTGATGAACAATTTCATTTGATAGGTAAAACAGGTTGCTTTTAAACATAGATGTTTCTTTGCACAATGTCCTAGAATATCACTATATGTTCTCTGAGGTTTAGTTATATTCCAATAAATAAATTATTGAATTAATAAATTCAAAATTTTAACACATCATTTAAAAAAAGGTTGGTTCATAAGACTACACCAGGCATGGTATTAAGTATTCAAACGAAAATCATGAGTCCACAGTCCCCATCCTCAAGTGGGACACATATATATGATGGAAAATACTTATATTGACTGGACTTTCTCCGCACCAGATGTTCCAGACACCCTGCATACATTAAACCCACTTATTCCTTCTAAGTGCTCTGTAATTTAGGTTAATATTATTTTTTAAATATTTATTTATGCATATATGAGGTGGGGGTACAGGGCAGAGTTATGGGAGGTGAGAGGATTCACCAGAGACAGAATGGGGAGCAGAACAAGCAGATCTACTGAAATACACTGCTGAGGGGAGCAGCGGGGTGAGGCAGGAGAGTTCTGCTGCGCCATGTGGGTCCCCTCCCTGGCTGGGGGTTGAACTTGCGCTGCTGTGCTGCAGATGCTTCACAGTGCAGTGCTCAACCCGCTGCCCCACCAGGGAGGCCCCTAAGTTAATATTATTATGCATGTTCCATACATGAAAAAAAGGACACAGAATAATCTTATTTTAACCAAGGAAAGTAGTGCATGATCCAATCACCATTACAATTTTATTTCTCTTTGTTTACTAAAGGGACAACCAGCACAGTGTTAGGCACACTGCATGTATTTGAAAAGTACATATTTGAGTCAAACTTCTTTTTTATATTAGATTTAATTGTATTTGACATCATTTGTGGTCCCCTAGGGGTTCCCACCACCATTTCACCCATGTACCATCACCTCAGTCCTTTGTGCTCTTTCTGCCCTCATCCTAAACTTTGCCCTCCCTTTCTCCGCCCCACCCCCCGCCCATGGTCCCTTTGTTTTATCTTTGACCTTTTGGTCTTGTTGAGTTTTTTGATTGTTTGTTTTTGGTTATAATTGCCTTTTCTTTGAGCTTTCTCTTATTTTTTTTTTGTTTGTTTTCTTCTTTTTTATTTTTTGTTGTGGTTATTGTTCTTTCATATTCCTCCTAATAGTGAAGCCATCCGATATTTTTCTCTTGCCTTCTGACTTGTTTCACTGAGTATAATTCCTTCTAGCTCCATCCATGTTTCTATAAATGGCCCTAGTTTTCATTTTTGATTGCTGAATAATATTCCATTGTGTATATGTACCACATCTTCTTGACCCAGTCCTCTACTTTTGGGCATTTGGGTTGTTTTCAGGTCTTACCAATTACAAATAGTGCTGCAATAAACATGGGGTACAGGTACTCTTTTGGATCGGTGTTTTTGTGTCCTTTGGATAGATTCCTAGGAGTGGGATTGCCGGATCATATGGTAGTTCCATTTCTAGTAGACTGAGGAACCTCCATATGGCCTTCCATAGTGGTTGGATTAACTTGTATTCCCACCAGCAGTGTAGTAGAGTTCCTTTTTCTCCACATCCTCGCCGACATTTATTGCTGTTGTTTTTTTTTGATGTGTGCCATTCTTACTGGTGTAAGGTGGTACTTCATTGTGGTTTTAATTTGCATTTCCCTGACTATGAGAGATGCTGAGCATTTTCTCATGTGCCTGTTGGCCATGTGTATGTCCTCTTTGGAGAAGTGTCTTTTAAGTTCTTCTGCCCATTTTTTGATTGGGTTGTTTGCTTTGATTTTCTTGAGTCTTATGATTTCTTTGTATATCTTTGTGATCAGTCCCTTTTCAGTTGTATAGGGTGCAAAGGTTTTTTCCCAGTCAGTGGGGAGTCTTTTCATTTTGGTTAATGTTTCTTTTGCTGTATAGAAGCTTTTTAACTTGATACAGTCCCATCTGTTTATCTTCTCTCTTATTTTTATTGCTTTGGGGAATGCATCTTCAAAGGCGTTACTGATATCTTGTAGCATAGCATTTTACCTATGTTTTCTTCTATATATTTTATGGTTTCAGGTCTTACATTCAAATCTTTTATCCATTTTGAGCTGATTTTTGTGCATGGTGTAATGTAGTGGTCTAGTTTCATTTTCTTGCATGTGGCAAGCCAGTTTTGCCAGCACCATTTATTGAATAAGCTGTCCTTGTTCCATTGCATATTCTTTCCTCCTTTGTCAAAGATCAGGTGTCCATATATGTGTGGTTTTACTTCTATGCTTTCTATATGGTTCCATTGGTTTGTGTGTCTGTCTTTGTTCCAAGCTGTTTTAATTACTATTGCTTTGTAGTAAAGTTTGAAGTCTGGGAGTGTGATACCTCCAATCCCCTATTTTTTAGCCTGGAGAGTTTTGGCTCATCAAGGTTTTCTGTATTTCCATATGAATTTCATCAATATTTGTTCAATTTCTTTGAAAAATGTCACTGAGATTTTTACTGGACTAGCACTGAATTTATAAATTGCTTTTGGAAGGATGGCCACCTTGATAATGTTGATTCTTCCTATCCATGAGCAAGGGATATCTTTCCATTTATTCGTATCTTCTATTTCTTTTAAAAGTGTTTTATAATTTTCTCTGTATAGGCCTTTTCTTGTTTGTTAGGTTTATTCCCAAGTATTTGCTTTTTTTTTGGCCATAATTGTGAAAGGAATATTTTTCTTGATTTCTTCTTCTTCAGATTGGTTGTTTGTATATAGGAATTGAGTCAAACTTCTTATGGCCTAAACAAGGAGAGGCCATTTGGAAAACATCAAACACATCTGCAGGGAAAAGCTTACTCCCTAAAGTCCATAAATTATCTAGCTCCCTCACATTAAAGAGCGCAGAACATTTTTAAGGAGTTCAACTATCTCACTGGTTGGTATGCATTCGACTTTGCCAATCAGTGTGTAAATTTCTAAAATTTTTCATGTGAGTTAAGGGGCTACAGAAAGTCTTTATATTAACTGGAGACAGGAAAACACTCATTATTATTATTGCAATGAGTTATGCTGTCATCTGGCAAATTGAAGGCTATATGCTTAACCTCTTGTGTCTTTAATCATTTTCTATGGATTCCTGGTTTGACCAAATCAATTATATGCATTATAGCTGCAGAATTTATGACAAAGGACAAAAAGTAATTATGTTTACTGAGGAGGGCTTTTTAATTACACATATACAAATTAAACTGATATCTGAATTCCCCAGGGAGAAGGAAAAATAGTGTGCAACTGTAGTAGAATATACTTATTTATTTTCTCAGTATGTGTATTATAACTTAAATTTGCCTATGAATTGGGCAGTAAATTCATCATTATGCAGCCAGTCCAAGAAACTTGAGTCTAGTCATAATATAAACTTCTTTCTCTGTTAGAATACATTCTTTAAATTACTAACAAATTCTCTTCTCTGATGTGCATTGCCTGAATAGGCTTAGCTCTCACATGGGGGAGAATGAGAGTCCAAGAAAGAGGGACCCATTTAATGGAAGTCTACTGGAGAATCCTGAGCAATGCAAATTGCTTAAATGAAGAAACATAAAGCTAATACTAAGTAATGATCTTTCAGCATCTAAGAGTAAGAATTCAAATGAAAATGGTTGTCAGATGAGGTATTAGGGTCATGAAAGGAAATAGTTCCTTCACTAGAAGCAGGGAGGAGCTGAGGAAACTCTTCCTTTCTCTTTGCTTCTATGAAAGGAAATAGTTCCTTCACTAGAAGCAGGGAGGAGCTGAGGAAACTCTTCCTTTCTCTTTGCTTCTAAGAGCATGATTTGCATGCCAAGACATGCAAGGCAAGGACAATTCAAGAGGAGATGCGCCAGACTCACAGTGCCGGCTCCTGGGCGGTGTCAGGTCCCCCGGCCCGCCCTGCGTGCGGTGGCGTGGTGCTGTGTCCCGACAGCATGGATCAAAGAGCCCGAGAGCCAACTGTGAGAATTCAAAGGCAGAAAAGGCTTCCGATGATCTAAAAAGTGCCTTCGTGTAAGATTTCCCAGCGTTTTAATTTCTTGGAGCAATTTACTGTTTGGGCCTTTTCAGAATTTAACGGTCGCTGAAGCTAAGTGCTCAGCTGGGGGCTCGCTTCATCATTTTTCCTAATGAATGCACTATGAAAAATGGGATTATCCTACTTGGATTTTCTACCTATCTGTCTAAGCTGTTCAAGTTTTTTCACTGGAACAAATTCACTGAGCTTCTTCCTGCTTCTGTGGGGGAATAAGAGATAGAGGGATGCCCTTAACTGTTAGATAAATTGAGTTACTTAAGTGAAAGACCACAGCTGGATGGCTGCTCTGAGCAGTATTTTGAAAGTGGGTTAAGACAAGAAATATGGGGCCTTATTAAAATTCAAGGCTGATTGAGACAGGCAAGACATAATAAATAGTACTGGAGTTTGGCCAGGTCAATGGTGTTAAAACTCACTCAAAGAAATAGATAAATCCGAGGCCCTGGCCTTTTTTTAACCTCCCACTCAAAAAAATGATCCTTCTTTGCCAAAATTTTTGATGACATTCCAGGATATTTGTTTAATAGGTGGCTCAAAAAGAATGCTGCCCTCAATTTAATTACCTTGGCGCTGAAGAATCCAGGTGTTATGTAGAAAGGAGAAAATTAGATATTTTTTATCATTGCCCTTTTTTCTATTTTTTAAAAATCATTGAAGCAAAATAGCATATTAAAACTTTTAAATTACAAAGTGATGTGGTAGCATATGGAAAAATATTAAAGAAACAAACTTCCTTGTCATGAAAAAGTAAATAATGAAATCTTAGTACTAGTGAATTTGGGGTGAACAGTCATAAAAAATTTACGGCAACATCTTTGTTCTAAAATAAAAAGTTAACTCTTATAAGAACAAAGAGCACAAGGAACTGAGGTGACGGCCACTGGTGAAATGGTGGTGAGAAATCTGTGGAACCACAACTGATGTCAAATATTAAAATATTAATTTAAAAAGGGGAGAAATGTGAAAATTTGCCAAAATTTGATCAAAGAACAGGATTAGATGTAAGTCTTCCATCTTATGAAACAATTTTTTTACATCAGTCTTCACTGATAGTATTCTTAATCTATAATAAAATCATACATATGGAAAAGAAAAAGACCACTCTACTAGTCTTTCATTGCACTTGAATGAGCTTGAAAAAATATTTATAAAGATCTCAATATCTTCACCAAGAACTAGAAAATGAATTTCATTATGCACCACTACTAATTGTCTTGATTTACCACTAAGATACTGTTCTTCAGTTTGTTTTTATACGCATTTATAGTTTTATATATTCGTTCATATTTACATATTCTGTCGCGGAATCACAAAGTCATCCAGTACAAGTGCCACTCAATACAGAACCTTATCAGTCCAAACCACAATGATGCCAGTTATATAGAACCTTGCTTCTTCACAAGCATCTGTGTCCCATTTGTAGAAAACCTTAATTATTTGGAAGTCATTCCTTCAATTGAATTCGATTTTTATCTCTATTATTACCTACCCTGGTTCTACTTGCCTTTTTCAAAGGAAAGCAGCATCAATTAATCATTGACTTGATCTGGGTACTTGGTATAGGAGTATGTTTCCTTTATGACAAAATTATTAAGCTATAATTATTTTATATATACATGTTTCTGTTTGTATGTTATATTTCAATAAAATGTTCACAAGAAACAAAATTAAAAAAAAAAAAGGAGTCATCAAATCTGGATTACTATGGTTTTTCAATAGAAAGAAAATTGCAATTTTGAGAGGGACAATTTTAAAGCAAACTTGTTAAAGAAGCCAATAAATATACACAGCTTCAGCAGAAGAATACATATGACACTTATAAAATGTTCCTTCAGAACGTCTTCCTTTTTGGAGTCAAGTAAATACCAGAAGAGTTGACAACTCCCCAGAAATTTACATAGTCACACCTGAGGGGCCTTAAAATTGACCTTAGTTGGCTTTTTGTCAAGAAGAGTTGACAGTTTTATATCAGGGAATCCTTAATACAAAATTTTAATGAATGCATTAAAAAGCCATTTTGAGAGAGACAGAATGAAAGAAGAAATGGGAGTAAATCAGGCCCCTCCATAGCTATAAGGCAGCTACATAATTAATAACAACCTGGAGAAATTCAAATAATAAACAGAAATTCATCCTAACTGTGAGTCCAATTTAATAAGAAATTAACATCTTTGCAGAGGACAACAAACTGGCAGCATTTATATCATTGTGTGATACTTGGAATAGGATGGACAAGGTCCAGAATGGGTCCACCCACATGCAGTCTTATTCCCTCCCTTCTCCTCTCTTTTTCACACACTTTGAGATACAAACCAGGGAAAACAAAGTGAAAAACATTGCTATATGTTAACAAAACCTTGGGCATCTCTACTAAAACATCTAAATGACAAAGCTACTTTTGTTATAAGCAAATGAACTAAAGATTCTCACTAGAGTAGATGATAATGCTAGAAGGAACAGCAGGCCACCTTGCTGTAAGCCCTGAAGTGCTATTTTGCACAAATGATTTTAAGCAAATCCCAATAACTCCTACAGACTTGGCATGATCCATTAAAAAATCATGATAAAGGGCTCAATTAAATTTTAAAGGATTTCATTTCTAACAACAAAAATTCTTAGAAAGGCACAAGCTCTTATAATGCATATGGGATTTGTTTTGTTTTGTTTTGTTTTGGTAATCTAAATTCTTGGAAGAAATTTAGAACTGAGAAACTTAAAGATGTTACATGCACCTGGAAAACAATATCAAAATTGGCACTGGCCAAAATTGGAACATTCTGAGTCTTAACTAATTCTATCTGGTTTAGGGAAATGAAAGAATCTTCCCAAGATGCATTAAGATGTGTAGCTACCAAGGGCAAAACTTTATGTGGTATGTGGGTTGACACCACAGAGATGTAGGGTAAAAATCAACCCTGATTCCTCACTTTACCTCCTCCAGCTCTTCCTGATCCACACACCTTACTAGGCATTTGGATACAAAACATAACCACTGCCATACAGGTTTCTCTTATGGGTAAAGGAATTATATAAACTTATTTTTAAAATCTGTAATTCTGCCTTTACGTGCCTGAATTGTGTTCTTCACCCTAACAACACCAACACAGTTTGGTTTGTGCACTCTTTGTCACAGTCCCATCTGAAGTAGAGGCTAAGAAACTCAAACTTGACTCTGATTCAGCTACTTGAATTCTTTTATTGAATTAACAAGGTCCTAGAGCAAAAAGATGATGACAACTTGGTTGAGAACACTGTCCATCATGTCTTCATCTAGTGGCCCATTTGGACCAAAGTGGAAAGCATAATGATTTTCTGCAAATATTTTTTAAACATTCTTTTCCTCTTTGACACCTCTCACTGAAAACTACCGGTATGATCGGATGATTGCAGGAAAAATTAAATATGGCTAAAGGGGTGGACACACAATTTTCTTTATCTTGGAGGTAGAACAACAGACAATACTGACAACAGACACTCTACATCCTAGAATGTTCAGGGGAAGGGGGCAATTCATATTCCCCTTGTCCTTCTATTCCATAGCAGGCTAGCAAAAAATTATAAGATATAGCTGAATCCAGCAGCAGCTGCAGTAGACTATTTAGAACATTACTAGATTTGTCACTTCTATTTACTTGATATAAAAACAGAAAAACTGTGGATGTGGCTGGTCCCAAACTATTCTGTAATGCCTGATACCATCATGGCAGGTCTTGAGACTGCCCCCTCTGCAGACTTATAGTGTACAAACAGATGAATCTCTACGACTTTTTTAGATCTTAATGATGCAAATTCATAAACCTCCCCTGGTCCCCAAGCAGCTCTGTGTTGTCCTAGACCACCAAGGCTGCATCTACTCGTAACACTGCCCAATGTATGAAATGAACCAAACCAAAGTATCGATGATATAAATCAAGTTTAACAAATTCTAAACCAGATTGACAAGAGGTCCTTGAATTACATATTTGTATTGGAAGAATGCCTCTTTTCTGGGGGTGAGAATTGCTCATCTATGGCCCCTGTCATTTTTAATAGAGACATTGAATATCAGCTAGTCAGTCTAACCACAGCCTGACTTGATTACCTAACACAACAGGCACAGGTGTCCTTGAGATTTATTCAGTTTCCTGAGTGGAGAACCCTCAGAAGTGGAGTTGAATTAACATTACAGACTGACCTCATCCTGTTGCTCAGAGTCTTATTTATAGTGTTCTTAATATCCTTAATTAAATGCTGTATAAAACAGTCAATTTGGTTCCAGTCTCTGCTAGCAGATTAAAGACGGTGGCTAATGGAGTGACACATTCATATGAAAATTTAAGTTCAGCCTAGAACATGTAAGGCGATTGACTGAATTGTCACAAGCAGCCATCCATCTTGGGCTCTCGTAGGGCTTTGCTAGGAATACCAAAATGGCAAGGCCCTGATGGCTCCTTACCCAGGCCATTTCTCAGGGTTGCTTTGGCAGCCGGCAACTTTGAGGAATGAAGTAAAGTCCCTCTGGGACAAAGAGCTGCCTTCCTACTGCTTGTTATAATAGCGTATTCCCCAACTTATTGTTCCTCAGTTTTATCTGTGTAGTGCTCACCTGGGCCCATAGTAACACATCTTTGGACTTGGGTGCAAGAGTAATTGGTGTAAACATGATGTTCTTACTGTTTGCTATGTGAGTCAGTTTTTGGTTTTTTGTTTTTTTTTTTTCATTCTTCTGGCTCAAGTGTCCTTGTCTGCTGCCAGCACCTGCGAACCAGGAACATACTGAAGTATGAGCCTGAAGCACTGTAAAAACAATTTCATATCCAACAGTAGATTTAGTGGAGGGAAGACGAGGTGAGTGAAATTAGAAATCTGATAACCAACTTAGAATGATAAAGAAGGGGGCAGTATTGGATATTTGAAAAAATACAAGTATAAAAAGCTCCTCTGGGGAAGCAGGATTCTAAGATCACTGATTGCTGGTGCTGAAGTCCTCTTTCAGGCTTGGGGTCATAGATTTAAATGCCGCTTGTAACTTCAATATGTGACTTGTGAGCTTTTTCTTTAGCTACATATGAATTGCTCGTAGGTATGGAAAAAGTGGTATGTTAGGTTTAAGCATAAATATACTTTTGCTAAGTAAGTAGAGAGAGAAAAGATCAGGAGAGCTAAAGGGACATGCAAGGGAATAATTATTGTATCAGACCATGACATCCTAGTGGAGGCAATGAGTAAAAAAAAAAAAAATCCAATACCGCCCCCTTCTTTAATGACACAATTACTTGGTGCAATGAAAATGTGCTGAGTACAAGGAAACTGGAAAAACATTGGTTACTGTCAGAGACTACAATGATTAAAAGTGAGGTTTTCTGAGCTTGCTGGTGATGTAAAATCTAGGTCATGAGCACAAGAATTGGTAGAAGTTGCATGGTGGTAGCTGCTGTCTGGAAACAGGGAAGTCATGTAACTAAAGGAATAGATTTGTTTTTGTTTTTGGTTTTGTTTTGTTTTGTTTTTTCACAGACACTGAAATTTATTTTTGAATTACATCAATCTTGATTGAGTTAAATTGATAAGGAATTGGTAATTATAGTATGCAGTCCACTGTCAAAAATATAAATAAATATATAATTCCTTCAGGAAGACAAAATGTAATTCAGAGTCTTAGATTATTACAATAATTTTTGAAGCATGATACATGAAACCTAATAAAAAAATTTCCAGGTACATTAGAAGTTACTCTATGTTATCAAAAACTAAGAGAATTACTGGAGAAGAGTAATATGTCCATAGGTTATTAGTAAGACTTTCAGTGCCTTGGTTGTGGGTGTGGTGTGATACACACACTGAAGTGTTACCCCATAACTCTAAATCACATACAATGGTGTAAACGAATTCTACCTCAATAAAAAAAACACATCCTAAAAATACACAAAGGAAACAATACAAATAAACCGAAACAAGATATATAATTTATGAATGACGAGGTATTGACCAGGAGACAAGATTAGAATTTTTTTTTTTGAGATAGAAAATAGTTTCATGGCTGTTGAAGTTTATAAAAATTATAAAAGGAGTAAGATATTAAAATTTTCAGAGACTGAGGGGAGGATAGCAGAACTATGGCAACAAGGAGAAGTAGTAGGCAGCATTGTCAAAGACGTATGCTTCAAAATGAGTTGGGTTTTGAATGAAGAAGGAAGAGCAATCTCCTAGATGTAGCAATGAATTGAGAGGGACATACAACTGACCTCTGTGGCCAAGCGTGGGACTGAGGAGAAGGAAAAAAAGTCACCATTTGGAAATGTTGCAGAAGAAATAGTATCCTGAGACTATCACTGGATTTTAGCAAAAGCAAGTAAGTGAAAGATATATTTGCAAAAGAGATTTAAGACTGTCAGTGACTGAGCTTACAATAAACCTGGAAGTCTTTAGAAAATAGAAGGAAGTTCACAAAAGGGTGGGATGGAGAGACCTGGGAATCTGAGACATATATGATGACTGAGTTCTTTTATGATTTATAAGTCATAGTAAGATTATTCCTCATGGACTTCAGCGGACCTTATAGTCAATTCTAACTGTAGTCTCTTTAGGAATAATGATGAGGAAGAGGCAAAAAGGATCACCACAGCAGTCAGGGGTGGTTCCTACCAAAAGCAAGTTTAACCAAGTGTTTTTGGAAAAAAGATACCCTCCTTCGCTTACAGATTTAGTCGATCGAAGGTTTTGGTCATTTTCCCCAGATTGGACTTGAGTTCCTCGGGGCTGAAATGAGGTTCCAGATGGATGCGTATATGGAGTCATATTGGGGGAGGCAGGTGTTTCTGTCTGAAGAGTCTTGGCATGACGTCAGAAAACATTATCTCAACAAACAGCTACAGCAGTGGATTTGGTAAAGGAGCTACAGACAATGATCAAGTCTGGTGAAGGTCACCAATATGGTTCTTCCTGTAATTGGCATGCTTGAAATATCTTCTAGGGACCTGGGAATCTAGAAAAAGGTGTGAGAGTGCCATCCTTATGAGCAACAAGCACACCACTGACCAGGTCCTATTAGTTTGTAGTGTGGTCACCTTAAGCCTAATTCCTAGAATCTTCAGCTTCTACTGTGAACATTTTCGTTAAATTTTCACTCTAACAAACTGCTAGCTATTTTAGATGTTATGTCCTTTACAGCTCTTTTAAGTGGTGGTGGCCCACATCGCTCACACAAAAATAGAAATCAGGTCTTCTAAGTTACAAAGACAGACCTTGTTCATGACAATGGATTACTGAGAATTTAATTATGAATATCTAGTGAAGAGTTGATAATGATTGTCTCTTTTTTGTTTGTTTTAGAAAACTAGTCTATTTTTCCTTAAAACATGTTAGCCAGAATACTTAAATTGGACAGTTGGCCTCCATTTGCTGATTATTCATTTGGGAGCTTTTCCTGAATTCCTTTGACTTCAAGTCAACAAAAAAATGCTAACCCCATAAAGAAGCCAAGGCCCCATGCCAGGGCTATCCATCTCTCCTAAGAGGGTGTCACAGACATGTCTATCTCTGCATTTGATCTTTCAAATCATCATCACTAAATAGTAGGTAGTAAACCCACAATAAGCACGCTTTTCAACATTAATCTGTGTAGAAGGAGGTAGCCCAGCTACAGTTAACATAGGAATATCAGAAGTAGTATAAATGTACTCCTGCATGCTATGAATAGTTTTGATGATAGAAGTTAATATGCATATAAAGGTGAAGGTAAATGAACCTATTAAGGCATTAAACACTTTGTTCAGTAAGTAAAGACTAAAGCAAAGTTTGCTCTTCCAGAGTTACAGTTTTGTATGTGTCTCTAATATATATATTCAAATTATCTAGGATCCATTCTCTGAAACTTGAAGTTGTAAGAAAAAAAGCATCCCTAAGAAAAATGAATTTAAAACAGTACCAGCAAATGAACAAATTCTACTGAAAATTTCTCTCTAAGGTGGAGATACTGATTGTCCCATACGCCACATTGCTTGTTAAATACATGCATTTGGGAGCCTATATGGCTATGTTAGTTGGATTTAGGTAAAGTGGCAGAATTTAATTTTTAAGAAAAAAAAATGAGCATTTCATTTTTAGCAACATTGTGCTTCAGGCAGATGAACCTGAGAGTGAGCGCCTCTGTGTGCATATACTTTGCCAGGTGGCTCTCATCGGGGTGTTTATTGTTAAGAATTCTGCTATTTCTGCCTGAGGTTTGAAGCCAGGACTTCACAGGATCCCCTGCTGCACTTCTCAGTTCTTTGCAGGCAGAGAGCAGATGGGGGAAGCAGAATAAAATCCCAGCCGCGGAGGTAATAATATAGCATTCCAGAGACCAGAGATGGTCTTGCTCTTGGAGTAAAAGCTAATTGGAGCCGGTGCGTGAAACTTAGAATTGAAAATTGGATTTGGCTTATGAGACAGTTAAGAAACTTGTTAAAGGTATTATCACTCATATTTTGATAAACAGAAAAGACATGTCAACATTAAAAACATTTAATCTTTTGCAATGTAGCTTGGTTGCTTAGAACAGTATGCTTCAAGGGTAAGCACAGCAGGTCATGAGAGCCTTTCTTAATTTTCAGAAGTCACATGTTTATGTATTAAAAAATGCTAATTTATGAAGCCATTTGGATTCTTATCATTTCCACTAAATTCTATCTGACATAAATAGGTCCTCTCTTGTCTGTACCTTTTTATGGTTCTGTTATGGCAGATATTCCACTTTTTTGTATTCTTGTGCATCTTATTCCTCATGCTCTTTCAGTTTCTTTTGGGAAGGGACCATGTATTTCATTATTATATCCCCAGAACTAGGTCCAATGCAACAAACTAGAAAGCAAAAGATAATTGCGAGAAGCAGCCAACATTCCTTCTAGTTTGTGGTCAAGGATGGTCATTCAAAATAATGATAATTTACTGATTTTGGAAAGAACTAAACATTCATGCATTATACAACTACAGCCCTTTTCCATTACAAATTTACTCAACTTACCATTTAGATACAAATATACATATATTAGTAAATATGTCAAACCCTTGCACCATGTATTTATGATATAAATATGCATATATTAGTAAATATGTCAAACCCTTGCACCATGTATTTATGATATATTTGAGCACTGGGCACAAAACAGTCAAGGCAGTATATGAGGATGTTTTGCCAAAGATTTTTTAAAATATTTTTTGGGAATTAGACAATAACAATTACTGTATCTAGATACAAAGCGTTTCCAAATTTCAATACAAATCATTAATAATACATAAATGTATCTTCAGATTTTTCTCCATTTTCTAGAGTAAGATTTGTTGGTTTCTCTGGGCCATAGTGACTTGTTTTGCTTGCTGGAAGTCCCAAAAGAAACCCTGGATAAAAGCTAGTCATCCTTCAAAGAAGTTTGGTTCTTCTTCCCAATTTCTGTGCCTTCTCTTGCCTGTGTTTTCACCTTTTCTCAATTTCCAAAACCTCAAACTCCCTTTAATTTCTCTCTCCATGAGTACCATCTTAAAGGATGCTCAGCTAATCCCATACCCTGGCATATTTCATTTTTATATTACTACAAGTTAGAAAAGCATATTACATATTCACCCAAACCATTTTCAATATGGAAGGTAATGCACAGGTAGTAAAGAGTAATAAATAAACCCTTGGTTATAATTCAGAATAAAAGGAAATAGTTCAGAGCTGTATTTAATAACTCTAATTATTTCCTTGAATGGGGCTCTGCCATTAAAGGTATTACATACAGATACACTTTTCCTCATGATAAAAATTGTTTTTACTCTAACAACCATAGAACTGCCAATGTGAATAACTTGCAAAAAGTAAACTGAATCACTTCTATCATCATCAGAGACCAGTGGGAGTCCCAGAAGCTCCAGATAAAGCAAGCTGACCAAAATAACACTGCAATTACTCTGAAAATTAACTGATAATTTGACCTATTGCTCACAAAAGTAGGTCAAAATCTGTTGGCCCAAACCAAAACGATAACTAAGAAAAGATATAGAATATTCCATTCAACAACAGCAAAATTCACAACTGTTAGGAAAAATTGTGAATAATGTGAACTACCAAAACCCCTTCAAAGAGAAACAAGTATCTTGCATAGCCACATAACCATTACTGAAAATGAATTTGTAACTTAGAGATAAGTCCAGCCAACTTTCATTTGAAAATTCTAAATAGTTAAGGAAAAGAATAACACTAAGTTTATGTATTCACTTCAGAAAACAGAAAAGAAAGAATACTTCCCAACTCATTTTATAGCCAGATAAAGACAATTTTAAAAAATACAAAACCGTTAGACCGATAATTCTTAGGAACTTAGAGGTAAAAATCCTCCACTATTAGCAAACTGAAAAATATTTATACATGTCAACTATGATTTTTTTTTTAGTTATGGAAAACTGGTTCATTATTTAAAAATCCACCAGTACAATCCACAATATCAATATACTAAAAAAGAAAATTATATGCTGACAAATTTGATAGTTATTCACAAAACTTGTTTTCTCTTTGTTTTAGATACCCAATGGCATTAAATTTCTTAGTCTTTGCTGTTAAATATGGTTGTATGATGAAATTTGACTTCTACTAATGGAATATTAGTAGAAGAGAAATTCAGACTTGCAGAGCTGGACTTTTAAAAACCTCTTCAAGATCATGCTCTATTTTCTCCCTACTTCAGTGACTTGCTGTAAGAAGAGCACAGTAACTTGGAAGCCATCTTTTGAAGATGGGAAAACATAAAAGAGAGGAGCATATGAAACTGAATACCATTTGGTGATTAACTGATCTTGAGAACACATTTTTAGAATTCATGTGAATGAAAAAAAAAAAAACTAATTCTTTGAACCCTAGATGTGGTAGAAGGACACTCAACACACTTTTCGTGAACATTCCACTGCCTCTCCTGTTTGGGTCTACAATTTTATTAACCAACCATGTCCATTTATTTGATGAGGCATTAGCAATGGTCTTTGATTTTGATATAGTCTTATAGCTCTAAATCCATTATAAAAAATAATAACTTCCCTCCCTATTCCTAAGAAGGGCTTAAAAAGCTGACAAAAATACAGACAGTATGCCAAGATCATTTAATTTAGAAAGAAACAAGGAAAAAAGGTAACCATAAGAACAGAACTAGGGGGCCTCCCTGGTGGCGCAGTGGGTTAAGCAACGCATTATGAAGCAAACCGCAGTCACTGCAGCACGAGTTCGATCCCTGCTGCCAGCCAGAGAGGGG
>JAGFMF010011717.1:41934-64286 GCA_019455555.1 Galemys pyrenaicus | reverse complement strand
AAAAGGAACCCTGGTACACTGCTGGTGGGAATGCAAGCTAATCCAACCATTATGGAAGGCTGTATGGAGGTTCCTCAGTCTACTAGAAAAGGAACTACCATATGATCCGGCAATCCCACTCCTAGGCATCTACCCAAAGGACACAAAAACACCAACTCAAAAGAGCACCTGTACTCCTATGTTTATCGCAGCACTATTTGTAATTGGTAAGACCTGGAAACAACCCAAAAGCCCAAAAGTGGATGACTGGATCAAGAAGATGTGGTACATATACACAATGGAATATTATTCAGCAATCAAAAATGAAAACTAGGACCATTTATAGAAACATGGATGGAGCTAGAAGGAATTATACTCAGTGAAACAAGTCAGAAGGCAAGAGAAAAATATCGGATGGCTTCACTATTAGGAGGAATATGAAAGAACAACAACAAAGAATAAGCTCAAGGAAATGGGCAATTATAATCAAAAGCAAACAAACAAACTCAACAAGACCAAAAAGCCACAATAAACCAAAGGGACCATGATGGGGAGAGGGGAAGGAGGGGAGGGAAAAGATGGGGACTGAGGTGATGGTGCACAGGTGGAATGGTGGTGGGTACTCCCTGGGGAATACAAATGATGTCAAATATAATTAATTAAATAAATAAATAATAAATTCTCTCTATATACAACAGTGAGAATAAGTACAAAGTTATTCTTAATATTTATTTCTAGGCAAAATCACCATATATACATTGACCCAGGAAGTTCAGAAGCATAACTGTTACAAATCTGTGCCCCTTACAAATCCCTACCTCCTAGCTATATATTCTCATCTCTGTCTTTAGCACTGTAATCTTTCTGGCAGACACTTATCTCTTCTTTAAAGCACTACAGAGTCATTTCACTAGATCCCCTGCCTTTAGTTTTAATTCCTTCAATCATCATCCAATAAAGGGTCAGAGAAATCTTTCTAATTTGCTTTTCAGATTGCTATGTCCCTGTCCCGTCATCTGCAGGGCAGACAAGAGTCCTCTGATCTGACTGCAGTCTCACCTTGCTCCCCAACCCCACCTGTCTTCTACCAGCCCCTCGCAGTGCAGCATTTTTGATCACTCAGTGTTCTATAATTGGACATGCTCTTTTCCTGTGTGCCTGCTGTCTCTTTCATTCTTATCTGTCCTGTCTCCTTTCTAGAAATCATAAACTACTATGTGCTTGCTACAGTACCTAGAACAGTTAGCTTCCTTATTATTCTATCATTACTACTTAACATTTATTATGGTCTAGGCTGAGCTAGGAGCTTTACCTATATTACTGGATGTATCTCCAAAACAGTTTCTGTGAGGTAGCTATTGCTTTTATATGTGAATAAAATGATGTTCAGAGTATCGAAGTAATTCATCTTAAGTCAGAAAGATAGTAAGTACATTTCTGGAATATTCTTAGTGTTCTTTTATGTCTTCCAAGATGGTGTTGTCTTTGCATTTCTCTCCCTACACCCTTTTACAGAATCTATGATTGCTATTTATTGTACCAGATATTATACTCTACATATTTTTTTTACCATGCCATCTCCCCACTAGAAGTTCAGTTCATTGGAAAGAGGGACTATATATTGTTGATTCCCAAATATCTGATATAAGTAGTTGGCTCTGAATTCCATTGTGGCCTGAATTATTTCACTGATCTTCCTTTTTCCAGACAGGAACTTTTAACTGCCCAGCTCTATTACAAACCCTCGAAAGAACAGAAACCACCTTTCATACATTATAATTCTCACCTGCCGGTGTATAGAACTTGGTGTACAGTAATAGTTGCCTTTTTTGAATATCTAATATGTACCAGGCTCTATTTTTGTAATTTACCTTCACAACACTGTTACAAGTAAGTTTTTTTTTTACAAGTAAGTTTTTTAATCCCTTGCTTGCAGATGAGGAAATGAAAAAGTAAAAGGCAACTCACCATAGTTCTCTACGTTGATAAAGGGTGGATTTGTCCTACAAGCTTTATACTCCACCCTTAGCCTCCAAACAGAGGATCTGTCCAGAGTGTTGACTAAGTGTAAAGAGCTGGTTAATGACAAGAATACAGATTAACATGCTTTGAAAAATTTTCAATATTTAAGTAGAGCCAATGATGAATGGGTAGTAAACTTGTCCTATTCATTAACTGTAAGTGGGAAGATAATGACATGCATAGATTTCTGAGCCATGATAGAATATCATACTTGCTTTTATACTATACATTTTGTTTTCTCCCCTACAAGATCAGCCCTTCCTTAGACAGTAGTGTAAATGGGAGTGGGAGAGAGATGATTAGTAAACTCATAATTAGAACTTGATAAATCCTAACTACAAAAAAGAAAAGAAAATGCTCCTTTATTTCTGTCAGTGAATTACTAGTGAGAATTAGCTTAAAAATATGTCAAATAATGGGGTGGAGGGAAGAAAGAACACAGGGGACTGAGGTGATGGTGCATGGGTAAAATGGTGATGGGAAATCCATGGGGACCACAATTGAAGTCAAATATATAAAAATAAAGGAAAAAAATATGTCAGTTAGCCAAAATTAACATCAATACTTACAGGTTGTTGACTCAAATGTTACATACTATTTTCTACTGATTCTGGTATCAGTTCCACACTCAAGTCTAATTACTTTTTAAGTGTAATTATTAGTTCAGTTTAAGTATGTTCAACTTATATTTTTGTTTACATATAAAGCCTAGGAGAATACTCTTATTTCTGGAACATCACACTATACAGTCAGCATGGATCATCTAATTACATTGACTGACTGCATGAGTTATCACACAAGCAACTTGATCTTTAACATTGTTTCTGGTTTCAGTATATTCCAGGTTTCAAAGAAAACATTTTGGAGGATAAGGAAACATCTTCCAGTGAATCTTTCTCCATGAAATTATGTTGAAATAGACTCGTCCTTTGATTTTTCCTCGTTTTTTTTTTTTTTTAAGATTTTATTTATTTATATATACGACAGCGGGGGTACAGGCCAGAGGCGCGGGTGTGAGAGGATTCACCAGAGACAGAGTGGGGAGCAGAACAGGCAGAATGACTGAAACACACTGCTGAGAGGAGCAGCGGGTGAGGCAGGAGAGGTCTGCTGTGCCATGGGGGTCAGTTCCCTGGCCGGGGGTCGAACTTGTGCTGCAGTGGCTGCAGAAGCCCCACAGTGCAACTCAACCCATTGTGCCACAGGGAAGCCCTTCTCTGTTTCTTTTTCTTTCTTTTTTTTTTAGAAGGTTCTGACCTCAGGCAGCTTGGTAACCTACTTTAGACAATGTGTAGTACAGTAGTTAAGTATGTATAAGTAATGAGAAATATAATTAAACAATAGCTATAAGAAAGTGTTGGTTTTAAAATTTTGACAATAAGAATTTTAGTTTCTATTTGCTATAAGCAATTTTTTTCTAAGCGAAAGGTATTTTGTCACTTACCAGGTCAGCAGTGACACCTGTAATTTGTCAGCACTGTCCTCACATGGAGCATTATTGTGACAGGGTTTTGACCAACGTAGAGGCATCAAGGTCTCACAGTGTGTCCCTGTGAACCCACTACCTGTGAAATCACAGCTATATCTAGAATGTAAAATGAAATTTCCACATCAACTCCTGGTCATATTGAGATTAAATATCTTTATCCTGTCTCTTCACCTGTCTATCAACCCACGCTGGGGAAATTATCTCTACAGATCTGAATGCATTATGTGTTTCCATATAAAAAATCTTACTGTTTCCTTTAAAAAGTTTAAACTTAAGCTTCATACAAATTATTGGAAATCATGACTGCTTAGTTTCTTTACTCATATTGTTTACCTATATCACAGGGTTATTGTGATAATTAAATGTGCATATAAAGAACACAGTCTGTCAAGCATCAGAAAGAACTGAATACATTTCTAGTAAACAGTACTAAATAAAGTTGTTAATATTTGTGAAGGCAGCAGAGGAAATTTATACCACTGTGGCATTCTTTTTAGATAGAGAACTCATTTAAAAGTTACCTTATGAAAAATTAAGAATAAATTATTGATAAAAATAAGAAAAGCCCTCCTTAAGTAAATTGTAACTTATCTCCCCTTGTATTTATATTACAAGAATATTTCTTACGATTTCTAATCATTCATTGACTGAGTGGTATTATCAGACAGACCAAAATATAAATCTGATGGGGAAAGTTGCTGACTTTATCAAGAAGAAGTTTTTAATTTAGATGGAATCTCCTTAAGGATTTAGTATAAAAACATGGGCTTGCAGTCTTAGGCACAGGATCTTAAGGAAGGGGCATCTGTCAATTTCCTGCTTACCATGGTTGAGTATGCATTTCCTACCAAGCACAGATATTAATACTGCATTTTGGACCATCTAGGGTTTTTCCATATCTTGGCTATTATAAATAGTGCTGTAGAAAACATGTGCGTGCAGGTTTCCTTTCAAATTAGTGTTTTTGCATTCTTTGGGTAGATTCTCCACTCAGAGAAGAGAAATCATACATTGTCCAAAAAAATTTTTTTTAAAAAAAAAGACTTCATCTTGGAAACTAATACATTAGCAAATATAATAAATGACTGTAATGTTTATACATATTAGTAATTAGAAATCCTCAATTCATTATTCAATTTGCTTATTTGCTTAATTAAATACACTTAGTAAAATCTATTTAAATTGAGGAAGAACCCTAAATTCAAGGTTTGCTAGTAGACCTCAATTCATGGAAACAAAGATCCCTTTTCCATAATTTGATTGAGTCAGGAAGAAGTTTTTTCAGTGTATAATATAATTTCTGACTTTTCTATATGTCTCATAGGAAATATTATTTTTTTCTGTATTCATGTATATTTGACATATTTGTAGTCCCCATGGAAGTCCCACCACCAACTCACCAGCGCACCGTCACCTCAGTCCCTTGTGCTGCTCTTGCCCCCATCCCAGTCACTCTCCCTCCCCCTTCCACAAAGTGCCTCTGATATGTCTTTGTCTCTTTGTTTTTGTTGTGTTGTGATTTGATTTTTTTATTGTTATTGTTCTTTTCCTTGACCCCTTATTTGGCTCCCTTATATTCCTCCTAAAAGTGAAACCATCTGATATTTTTCTTTTGCCTTCTGACTTATTTAATTGAACATAATCCCCTCTAGCTCCATCCACGTTAGTTTTTGATTGTGGAAGAACAGAGTCAGGTCACACTGAAGTTGTGATTGTCTTCTCCAAATTTAGGTATAAGTAAATGAGATAGAATGAAATAGAAAAATTGTTCATGGCACACTTAAGTGCCACATTTAAGAAGAATAAAAGGTGCAGAATTTCAGCCTTGTTCTGTTTGCATATCTATAGGAATCACAAGTTTTGAGTAATTTTTGTCCTGGGGCTTTCTGGAGACATAAAGCATGGGTAGGAACCTTTCTTCTTTCCCTCTGGAGAGCCTGTGTGGAAATGTTCATTCTCATCTGTCCATGTGTGGGCAACCACTTTCTTCCAGGAGTACAGACTCCTACCACTGGAGAATGAATTGGATGTAATTTGGAGGGAAAGCATGGAATGTGATTAAATACTATACTTTATAGTCTACAGAAGAAATTTACATTCATGGTACTCTATTTAAAATTAAAATCTATTAAAATCTGGATATGTTTGAAGCCCATGTGCTTTTTATTGTTCTCTTATTGAGTACCAACACTTTGAAATTTAGATGATAAATTATCTTATTCATTGAATAAAGGTAAATAGATTCTTTTCCTCCTTTTACAAAAAAGTACTGGTACAACTTGTGGGAGTCACCTGACTTCCTTGAACTTCAAACTCCTTTACTGTAACATGGGAACATTGTGAAATGGTGGTGGGAATCTCATGGGAACTACAACTGATGTCAAATATATATAAATAAATAAATTAATAATAATAAAAACCCATCTTGCCTTCTATTCAGATGTTAAAAGACCTAACAAATACTGCTTTGCTCATGTTGTTAAGAATTGTTATACTTTTGGCAACTCAACACTTGCAGTTCAACAAATTGAAAATTTGATACTTTTCTGTGACATGAGCATTCTGAAATTATCACAAGAGTCACCTGGCAAATCTTCACTGTAGACAGATGACCTCTGAAGAGTAGGTTCTCTGGGTAAAATCTGAATGTTACAACTTTCCATCAAAGATAATCTAAGAGTTTTAAATTAGGGATATGAGAGTTTCAGTTTCTCCAGAGTGGCAAAACAGTCCTTGGTCAGTGATTTCTCTCTAAGACAAACACCCAAATGAAGGAGAAACCCGACATGTTGGCTCCATCCTGGCATAGTCCCCCAGAGAGACACGGCTGACTGGCACACTCGTCAATGTTGAGTTTACACCGATCTCCTAGGAACCCGGGGGCACAGCCACAGAGATCAGCCCCCACAGTATCCTGACAAGTGGCGCCATGTAGGCAGGACTGGGACCAGCATTCATCAACTTCCAATTCACAGTTTATACCTTTATAAAAAGGCATAGGAAAAAAAAAGTTTTAGCAAAGTGTTAGTATTTTAGCTCTATGACAATGTCTTATTTACCAAAGTCCTCGTCAAATGTTTTGTTGCCCAAAATAATTTTCCTCCTTCATGGTGACTGATGTGAAGTTTCTGGCATGCCTGTAGGAGACGGCACAAAGCAGAGCAGCTGTTACTTACGAAGGGCTATTGCATGCAACAGCTTGTGGCTTTTTAGTCTGTGGAAACAAGTCATTTTTAAAACAGAGTAATTGTTAATTGTTTTGATGTATTCTTGAAAACAATCGGTCAATGTTTTTAAATTAGTTTTAAACATTTAATTTAGTTAGGCATCATATGGAGCAGTGGGAGAGCTCAGACTCCACAGACAAAAGGCCTGGGTTTGCCAAGCCATTTATTAGCTGTGTAATCTCAGGTATGTTGCTTCCTCTTCGCACACGCCATCTCCTCACCTAAAAAATGTGAGAAATTTAAAAACTGGGAACTATAGATATAGTTACTACATAGGGTATTATTATAATTATTCTCTAAGGTACTTATAACAGTATTTGATACAAACTTTGCAAAAGAAAAAAAATCGATGTTTTTTTCTTTCCACAAAAATGTGCAAGTCAAAGAAAAACAGAGAATTCAGAAAAGCTTATCAAAGAGCTGCTATGGAATTCAGAAAAGCAAATGAATGAGCTAAAAAATGAAATCAATGACCATAAGGTAGAAAATAAAGTTTTAAATAAGAAAATAATAAATTCAGGAGTGAAAGAGCCCAACAAATAAAATGAAGAATTCTAGAGAAAGCTATGGACGTGGACTAGATCAAATGGAATATCAAATCACTGACCTCAAAAATAGTAATGGACTAAGGACCCAAGTGGGATGAAGAGGAAGAAATGAGATGTTAAAAAAAATAATAAAGTGTAATACAGGAATTATCTGACACCATTAAGAAAGACATTAGAATAACAGATCAGAAATGGGGGTGAGGGGCAGAGAAACTACTCAAGGAAATGAGGAAAACATCCCACACCTAGGGATAGAATTAAATATAATGGTCCAAGATACTTATTGCCGCTGATAGCAGCAAATGTGATTTGGTGTATGTCTGCAAGATGCCAAAATAGCTGGATGAAAAATGATAGGTACAGTTAGTCATCCAGATGTTTTTATATTTCCAGATGCTTGGCTTCATAGATAAAACATCTGGATAAATATGATTTTAATTTGGATGTTTACTGGCATGTGCTTATAGCCACAAAATATATACAATTAATTGGCCTTCAGAAATGTACCCAAATTGTGTAGTACATTCTATCTGGAAACATTAATTTTATGACTAGTGTTATTAAGTAGTGCACCATGTCACTGTAACTATAAGTAGTAAAAGAAATAGAGTGTAGTTACATGAAGCAGCATTTCTGTGGTCGATTTTCTAAGAAATGAAAGATGCTTAATTAGGAAAGTCACAGAAATTCATTCCTGGAACCAAATCAATGTTAGAATTGGTTAATATTTCTGTATGAAATGAAAGGAATTAGGAAGGGTAGGGGTTTGGAAAAGCACAGGATAAGGGAAACTCTTCACTAAAAGAGGCGTGTACATGACAATAAAAATGTAATTTCTCTGACTTCATTACCTTTGATGACTCACTATAATTAATACTGTGCCCATAACTATTGTGGCATCTTTACATAAATATAGGTGACCTAAGATGTAATTAATTAAGATTAATGTAAGATCATTAATACCTGACAATCAAAGCTAGTTCCACTCTCTACTTGTTTTTTTATTAACTGTCAAAAGAAGTTTAGAATTTTTCTCAGGACCAAATATTTCTAAAATTAAAAATTTTGAAAGAGGTTAGAATTACATGCATTTCCCAAAAGGATCAGGTAAATAATGACAGGTTCTCACCTTTATTCAGTGGCTCTGGTTAGGAAGCAACACCATATTGTTTTTTTGAATCATCTAACAAACGCCTACCCAAATGGCAGATATTCGGTACAGTGGCTGAATCAAACTGAATGAGAAGAAGCTAAGTCATCGATGATATGCGGTACTTTGGAGGTTGAGTGCTGCACTGTGGGACTTCTGCAGCCACTGCAATGTGGGTTTGATTCCAGCCAGGGAGGGGGTCCCACATGGGGCAGCAGACCTCTCCTGCCTCGCCTGCTGCTGGCCTCAGCAGTGTATTTCAGTAGATCTGCCTGTTCTGTTCCCCACTCTGTCTCTGGTGAATCCTCTCGCAGCCACCACCTCCCCCCTACCCCTGTGCCTCTAGCCTATACCCCGGCTGTTGTATGCATAAATAAATAATTTTTTAAAAATAGCATACAAGGAAAATAAGACAAGTGAGACAGTAAGTGATAAATGATAATCAGGTTTTTCAGGAGCAGTGAGTTTAGTGAGAAGACAAAGCTTCACTCCTGGTCCTGAGAATCAAGGAAAGAGTAAACCTTTTATTTATTTATTTATTTATTTTAAAGATTTATTTATTTATGCACACAAGAGCTGGGGTACAGGCCAGAGTCGTGGGAGGTGAGAGGATTCACCAGGCAGAGTGGTGAGCAGAAAAGGCAGGCTGAAATACACTGCCGAGGGCAGCAGCAGGCGAGGCATGAGAGGTCTGTCATGCCATGTGAGTCCCCTCCCTGGCAGGACGCAGGGACTGAACTCATGCTGCAGTGGCTGCGTTTTGCTTCATAGTGCGTTGCCTAACCCACTGTACCACCAGGGAGGCCCCAAGAGTAAACCTTTTAAAAGAGTTCTGTGGAAAGTGGTTTTCAAGGATGAAGGAATTATAGGTGCACTGTGAGAAAACTGTTCATCTACTCGTGTTTGCCTTGAATTTTGTCGAGGCTTCTAAAAGATGTGGACTCTGTTGGTGGAACCTATGGTGTGTTCTTGCCATTCCATTGTCTCTCATGCCTGTAGGTGTTCCTCTTACCTGCAATGTCCCATTCTCACTCCTTTTTCCCCTTGGATAATTCTAATTCTCAAAGATTGAGTGCTAGTCTGCTGTGCTCTCATAACTCCCTGGATTATGAAAGTATATATTATATTTTAAATTTGCTGCACTTGCTTATTTTCTATTTTATCTGCAATATTGTGAGATGTTTGAAGTAAAAAATCTTTGTCCTGTAACTTCAAGATCTGTAGCATTGAATACATATTCTGAAAAATAGGAAATGCTCCATGAATTCTGAGTGAATGATCAAGTTACAGTTATGGAATAATCTTACCATCTCTCCTGGAAGGCATTTGGTGACTCACTGCACTAAAACTATGCTCATCTCTACTGAACAAAGAACAAAATTCTAGATGCTTCTGCAAGCCTGAGCCCACTCTAAATCAAAAGCCATCAAGTCGAATTTATGGCTCTGGCAAATGTTAAAATATTGTTCCTGAATTATTGTGCCCTAAACTGTATCCCCTCAACACCCATATTTGAGGAATGAGAGATCAATGTTAACATTGTGTATGACGATGTGTTATCATTCGGGAGAGGTCTTGTCACCAGTGCTGTCCCCGCCACCCATCAGAGCAGGGAGCGTGCAGGAGGCAGGTGGTGCGGCGCTGCACACACTGAGCACTTTTCTCATTATCTGCAGAGCCCGTACTCTGGACATCACCGCATTCTAGGTTCGGGATAGCATCAAAGTCTGCCCAATATATTTGATATCTAACAGGTCTCTCTGCATAACACTTTCCTTTTGAGTAAGAATTATGTATACTAGATAAGGGTTCTGTAAGAAATAATGTGTAGTGTATTGATGGCAACAGTTATCAGTGCAAGTCTGACCCAAGTATCGGTGCAAACAGGTACTGTGGCAGTAGATCCCACTAGTATAGATTTACAGTATGTTCTACAGGTTCTAAAATTATTTTTAACATCCTAGGGAAATGACGAGGCTACTTCAGCTAATAGTGTCACACAGCATTATAAAGTTAAGAAATATGCTATGACAGAGTAAAGGTTTTTATTTTCAAGGGAAACTTTTTGGGTTTTTATCCAATAAGCTTTCAGGCTTATAGATTCACTTTACCTGAGGTTATTAAAAAGTATCAATATCTTTTAAAAAGCATACACTTAAGGTAGATACAAGCCTAGGATCCTTCTCTGATGGATGACTGGATGTCATCAACTGGAAGACCGATCTGGTCTCCTTTGCATTTTTAACATCTCTGATATTAGGATACACTTTACAACCCACAATATCTGTGTTATATCTGAGTTACAGCATTTTTCTTTCTTAGCATCACATGAAATCAATGTAGTTCTCAATGATTAAATATGATAAAATGTGAAAATAGATTTACTCTTCTATTGTTACTATATTATATATTCCATGGTTATTACTATAAGGATTACTATCTTATTATTTCCCCCAAGAACCAATTGTGGTGACTGAGTCTTTACCTGACCAGTTCCAGATTCCTGGTGACCTTGAACTCCAGGACACATGCATAAACAGAACACTTTTAACAGTAGAAACTGGAGTCCTCCAGACCTATAAGGTAGGGCCAGGTCCCAACCACCTGCCTAACTTCCCGGGTATAGAGAACCACCCTTCCCCGTAAAAACCAGAGCAGCTACAGATTGGCAACGTTCAGTACCCACTTGGAGAAGCTACCAGATGTGGACACTGGACTCTCCAGAAACCAGAGCACCTAATGTCTCTTTTGGGAAGATACCTCAGCCAACCCCCAGCAATCAAGCGAGGTCCCACCAGATGTACTTTAAAAGGTACCAGGTGTCATATGTAGATTAGGACTTAGAATTCGGCGTAGGTCACGTTGTCCCAAAGGCCACTTGGGTGACTCGGCCTGTCCACAGGCTCCCCCAGTTCCAGATCTCCTGCTACCCGACACCGCCGCAAGGACATGCGCAGTACAGCCCTTGCGCCAGCCCTGAGGGGCTGTGGTCAGCACTCACCAGCTGGATCTCCCACTGGGTGGAGGGTGTCCTCTGACTTTAATATGACCAGATTCTGCACCTGTGAAGGTGGCGATGGCAGCTCCCAATCCGACATGTGACCTCCTGGGTGTCAGGCCTATCCAGGAACCAGGGTACCCAGTTATCTCTCATTCCAGAACACCCAGTCCCACCAAGCAAGGCTGTAAGTCGGTAGGACCTTTTTTGCAGTTGTGGGCTTGGGTGTTGACAGATGCCTGGTTTCTGCCCGGAAGCTCACTCTAAGGATCTGGGCTTTCCTGAACCAGGTTCTAGGCCGGTACAGGCCTACTGCCCTGCTGCCAAGTGCTGCCTGCGAGCCGCATGCGCGGTTAGCTCTTGGGCACCGACTTCCCCCGGCAACCGGGGCTCGCCGGTGTCTCATTGGAGGACGCTGACCAGCCTGCCCCTCCCTGGCGAGGCATTTTCTATGAGTTCCTGCTTTCAGGGACAATAGGCGCCATTATGTTAAGGCGGGCAACTTGTTGCCCTAGGAACGCATTCTGGAGACCTGGCTTTTCTGGACCCTTGACGCTTCCGGACCCGAGGTACATCAAAGGTAGGGAGGACACGCTTATGCTATGCACAGTTTTTTCATATATATAATATATAATATATATTATATATATATAAAATATATATTGCTAATTACATTGTGTTATGTGTCTGTGTCTGCTTGTTTAAATACATAATATATATCAAGTAAGTTGGGTAACCCGTTTCAGAGTCATCAAAACCCTATGTCTGAAAAACACAGTATTTTGATGAATGATTTATATCTTTCTTAAATATCTTAGTTTTTCGGGAAAATTATAATATTTGCATTTTATATTATATATCTAATATTTCTGTACATTATACATTTAATACTGCTATAATTATAATGTTTTAAACATAAATCAATTTCCTGTCTTCACTAGACTAGTTCTTATTCCTGGATATTTTAGAAATGCTATAATATCAGTAAATTCTTAAATCCTTTATTATATGGGAGTTTCTGAATTTGTACCCCTATCTACATATATAATAATATTCCATTTTATCTTAATCTATTCCTGACTATGGTTTAAATATACTAAAAAAAATAAAGCAATTCAAGATTAATAAAATGATACTGGTATTAAAGTGTAAGTAAATATTGTTAAAATAGTATTGGTACTAGTAACAATGTTAGAAGATATTGAAGTAGTGACAACTAGCATTTTTATAGCTTTCATAGTTTAATAAAAACTTCCATTAAATCATTTTATTCTCACCACAACCCTGAAAGTTAAGTGATATTATTATGCCTATATGTTACAATGAAGAAACAGGTGCTCAAAACTGTTCTTATTAATAGTACCAAACAACCGGAGAATTTCTGGCTTGGACTCCCAATCTCCTGCTTCCAAATTCCAGTCTTTTCATAATGCCCATTCATAATTTTCATAATGTCATTTTAGTATATATTTTTCAGATCATCTCCTCTTCATGAAGACCTTCACATACTTCCTGTTAATATCTGGATAGAAACTAAGAGTAGTTAAAAATATTTAAAATGGAATAAATCTTTAATAACTACTAGCTAACCCACACACCAATTATCAAAGTAATCGTGACGGTTCATCCCTCTCTAAAACATCTCTGTACTTCTTGCTCCTTGCTATTCAATACATATTATTCTAAAATAGTAATAATAACAGCAACAATAATAATTGTAGCCAGAGAACAAAAGTTTCAGTTCTATATCCTGAAAGAAATGCATTTTTTCAATATATATAGGTTACTTTTAGGAACTGTTTCCTGATCCAAAGTAGCATTGTGAGCACCTTTCTTTATGCTTCCTCAGCACTCTGTTCAGATGATTGTATTTTTTTGTACATGCCTCCTCCCTGAGTCAGCAGTTAGCACTTTGTCAGAAATAAATTTTGTCCTAATCTTCATATCTTCATGGTCCAGCACAATGTCCAATGTATTGTAAGTATATGATACATATTTATTGAATGAATAATACCTTATTTTGTGTATTCATTTCATAAACACTTATCAAAAGCCAAAAACTTCATTTCTTCATAAAAACTTTCAGTTGCTCCAGTTCAGAGCAAAAGATTTAACAAGTGTTTCATTTTCTTTATCTGACACCAAAATAAAGGACCAACTTTATAAATTCAGAGCATACAGAAAAAATTACTAATTAAAATGCAACTCATGAAATTCAGAATTTCTCATTTGATTGTACGTGTTATTTGCCTTTTGGAGTTGAAAAGTATTTCTTTTTTTTTTTAAAGATTTATTTATTTATGCATACAAGCACTGGGGTACAGGCCAGAGGTATGGGGGTGGTGAGAGAATCCACCAGACAGAGCAGGATGCAGAACAGGCAGATTGACAGAAACACACTGCCGAGGGGAGCAGCGGGTGAGGCAGGAGAGGTCTCGAACTTGTGCTGCAGTTTGCTTCATAGTGCGTTGCTTCACCCACTGCGCCACCAGGGCTGGCCCTGAAAAGTATCTCTTATGAATACATTACATTGTCAGTAAAATTTGAGATATCTTAGTGTGTTCTCACAAGTCAAGACTTAAATGTTCTTAAAACTTACATTCCTTGAAAAAATTATTCCTTGAAAGTCTGCATCTCCTTGTTTACTTTCCATCTGGATAATCTATCCATTAACTTAAATAGTATGTTGAGACCCCCTACTATTATTTTATTGCTATAGATGTGATGCTTTGGGTTTGTTAGTACTTGTTTTACATGTTTAGGTGCACTTGCCATAGATGTGTGACAGTTCTATCTCCTTGATGAATTGTTCTGTTAATCATTGTGTGTGATGTAACTAATTTTTTTGGATGAAAGTCTAATTTATCAGATATGAGAATTGTAGTTACTGCTTCTTTTCTCTGTGTTGTTAGATTGAAATAACTTGCTCTAGCATTTTAATTTGTCTGTGTTTGTCTACAGATCTGATGTGTTGTGACTCTAGTAAGCATAATATAAATGGATCTTTGCTTTATCATCCAGTCTGCCATTCTGTATCTTTTGATTGCTGAGTTCTGCTCAATCACCATTAGGGTAATTATTGAGATTTCTTTACTGCAAATCTAGCTTTTGTTTTTTGGTTGTTTTATCTTTCTTTTGTTTCTTTTTCCATGTATTTCTGTCTTTTCATTTAGATATCTTCCCCTGGTGGCTCTCTGAATTTCTTCATTTCTTCTTCAAGCTGTCTTTGCTCCAGATTTTTGTTTTGTGATAATCATGAGGTTTTTCATCTCAAAAGAAATGAATACAAATTCTTTTCAAGTGTTCCTGGAACATTCTCAAGGACAGATCATATACTGAGACATAAAACATATGAAAATTGAAATTACCATCTTTTCTTTTCACAAATGAGATAAAGCTAGAAACAAACAACAAAAAGAATCCTGAAAAAATGCCAGACATGTAGCAATCAAAGAAAAAAAACACAATAAATAAATGCAGACATTAGCTACTAGACTTTATAGAATTAGCAAAAGCAATATTAAGAAGGAAGTACACAGTAAGAAAAACAACACATTAATAAACGAGAAAAGTTCTCATTTATAAGAAAGGAGCTATAAAAAGGAAAGCAAATGAAGCCAAAAGTCAGTGGAAGGAAGGAAATAATGAAAATGAGAGTGGAAGCAAACAAAATAGCACCAAAAAGACAATACAAAAGATCAGTGAAACCAAAGTTGATTCTTTAAAAGGATAAACCAAATTGATTAACTCTTAGTTAGGCTCACTTAGAAAAAAATATTAAAATCCTAATAAAAAAAATAAATGGAAGTGGTGAAGACACAACAAATGACAAGGAAATAAAAAGTTCATAAGAAACTGCTGTGAATTTGAAAACAAATTGGACAACCTAGAAGAAATGGACATATTAGTATCATCATATACCTTCCCAAGACTGAATCAGGATGAAATAGACAGCTTGAACAGACCAATCACAGCCATAGAAATTGAACATGTAAACAACACTCTCCTTAAGTATAAAGGTGCAACAACAGATGGACTAGTGAATTCTATCAAACTCTCAAAGATCCAATACTTATTTTTCTCAAAAACTTCAAAAATAGAAAAGGGCAGAAATCTTCCAAACACACTTTAGGATGCCAGCATTAATTGGATCACATAACCAATTAAGGACAATACAAAAAAAATATATAAACAAACAGTTCTCATGAACATAGATGCGAAAATCTTCAACAAAATTTTGGCAAAACAAATTCAACAATATATTGAGAGAGTCACTTATCATGACGATGTAGGAGTCATTCCAGGGATGCAAGAGTAATTCAACAATTCAGCAGATGTAAATCAACGTGTCTTTCACCAAATAAAAAAAAGAAAGATAAAAATCACATTATCAGTTGATCAGATACTGCAAAGCTTTCAATGAGATTCAAAACCCATTTATGATGAAAATTAAAAGAAAAATGGGATAAAAGAAATATAACTCAAAATAATAAATGCCACATGTGATGTTCCCACTGCCAATATGATACTCCGTGGTAGAAAAACTGAAAATATATCTCTCAATCAGGGAAAAGGCAAAGATTTCCACTCGCACCACTACTATTCAATATAGTACTAGAAGTCTTAGCCAGAAGAATTAGGCAAGAAAAAGGCGTAAAGCAATTAACTTGGAAAAGCAGTGAAGCTAACACTATTTGGAGATGATATGATAATATACATAGAAATTCAAAAGACTACAAAAAAAAGACTAGAAAATAAATGAGCACAGTAAAATGAAAATACAAAATCAATAGACAAAAATCTTGCATTTTCATGTACAAACAATGCATTATAGGAAAGAGAAATTAAGGAAAACAACTCCATTTACAATTGTACTAAAAAGAATAAAATAACTTAGAGTAAATTTAAACAAAGTATTGAGAGAATTATTAAAATGACCATTTTACAGATGCAGAGCAATACCTATCAAAATCACAATGATATTTTTCAAGGAAAGAGAACCAAAAAATTGTAAAATTTGGATGGAATTGCAAAAGTCCCCAAATATCAAAATAATCCTGAGAGAATAGAAGTCACACTGTGACTTCAAAGCATACTATAAAATATTAGTAATCAAAATAGTGTGGTATTGGAACAAGAACAGAAACACAGACCAATGGAATACAATAAGGAGCCCAAAAATAAACTATGGACAGTTAATCTTTAATAAGAAGCCATGACCAGAGAATGGAGATTTGAAAGTTTCTTCAACCCCACAAAAAGTGGTATTGGGAAATTTGGTCATCCAGATGCAAAAGAAAAAAAAATCGATTTTTTTATTTAACTTGATACACAAAAATTAATTCCAGTGAGCTGAAGGTATGAATAATGTATTAAAGGCTTAGATATAAACCAGAAACAATAAAATAAATAAAAGAAAAATTAGGTGAGACACTCCAGTGTACTCCAGGGCATCAACCACAGAGATGAATTTAGAAATTCAACTCCAAAGACAAGGGATACAAAGGCAAAAATAAACTAGTGAAACTGTTCAAACAAACAACCAAACCAAAAAATAAACCTTTTGGATCACAAAAAACAAAAAGGAAAAATAAAACTCCACAGAAAAAAAAAAAAAAAAAAAGAAGAAGCACCCTAATGGACTGGGAGAAGATATTTGCACATCACATACATGACAAGGGGGTAATTTCCAAAATAAATAAAGAACTCATACAACTCAATAACAATAAAATCAATATAACAATAAAATCAACAATAAAAAAATGGAGTTGTCCTAGTTACAACTGCTCTTCCCTTTCATAGCTGTCATCCCGTTTTCAGACTAGGTCCTGATGTCAGACACGTGGTGTTGTGATCTCTGTCTAGTCTCCATATATTGTAACATTTTCTTGAATATAAAATGAATCCCTTAATACATCGTTTTCTGAACTAGCAATGCTGCTTGCAATCAATAAGTAAAATCAATGTAGTATTTTCCTATTTCCTTAAAGATTATTTTCATACCAAAAATGTATTTTATGATAGAGGAAATAAGATATGTTTCTCTGCTTTTTTTGCTTCACCTTGCATCCATTTGGACTTTTTGCCCTCCTATGGTCCTATTTTTCTCATTTGCAGGCATCTTCATGTGAAAAATGTTGCTATTCAGTCTGGATAACTTTAAGGAGGACCTCAATTACAGAATGATTCATTTCATAAACTTGAACTAAAAGCAGCCACATGCTCAGAGCTAATATTCTTTTCATTAAAAAAGTTTGCAGCTATTTACTTTTGGCTTAAATCGGAGTTTTTCCTTATGCAGGGCAGAGTCTCACCAGCCTCTCAGTGCCTGTCTCTGAGCCTATTTCTGTAGTTCATGAATCACCACTTGGGAAACACAGTGGTGTGCACAGCAAGGAGTTCCTGCCATGCGAACCCTCTCTCTGTATGCAACCACTCTCTCCTCTCCTACCTCTCTGTCTTTTAAAATTTATTAGGTCTTCTTTCTTCACTGCTCAGAGAAACACAGGTATTTTTCTCCCTGTAAGTCAGGTTCTTTATGATCTTTTTATTTTGGAGTAGTACACCACCACTAGGTTATTGTAATAAAATTTCCAAGGTTCATCAGGATGTCTGGCTTGAGCCAGCACGATTCAGTGCATCCATGCTGATCACTAATGGTCTTTTTCTTTCCTTCTCAACCCACCGTTCCCCTTGGTTCTCTAGACCTTCTTTGGGTTTCTCATTAAATTGGTCTGAGCTAGTAAACAATGTGATTGCACTGAAGTAAACATACCTCTTTGTGTGTCTAAATAATTGGGTAGTTCAAGAAAACCTTCTAAATTAAATTCATATAAATTTAATGTCTGCCTCCCAATCCTAGTCTGGGAGCTTCACTGTCCCAGACTGCCCTGAGTGATGATACACATAGCCAAGGCTGAGAATCAGTGAAGAGCTTCCAGAACACAGGCTATTTCCATCATGTAGAGGATTGGTGACCAATCTAAAATCCCACTTTTGTATCCAAACAAATCTTATGGGCTAGTAATAGACCTGATTCTGTTTGTAAGCAACTTGAAATATGTCACCTGGGATGCTGAAATAATAAAATTTAGCTAATTTCTTAGAAAACAAGTCAAGAATATAGTCAGAAGTGGAACAGCACTCTTATATCAGGCTGTAAGCAAGGAAAGCATCCTTATGATGGACTTTATGATAATAAAAAGGCACTGACTCATTTGACCCCGCAGGGATACGATGTAATCCACTGTGTAAATTCATTGTAGAGTGAAGTGTCTTTTGATGGAATTTTAGAACATCACATTTGGAATCCACCCTTGACATCTTTTATACCTATAAAATGATCCATTATAATCCAGTTAAAGTAAAATGTAAAAATAAAGACATATACATTGTAAAACATAATTTTTCAAACTGTGCTTTTGCAACTATAAAACTGTCTTAGAAAACTATGGTTAAAATGGCCAGCATATTTATTTGGTCTCATGTCCACCCCTTTTAGTTACTGTTCACAATGTTGAGCTAGCAGCAAGAATTAGAAGATAACTGTCTTCTAATGATAATAAACTATAGTGATTTTTGCATATGATCATTGAAAACAACAACCCCAAAACAACCCCACAAAAATTAGGTCTTATTTTTATTCAAACATTTTAAAATTTGTAATTCAATTGCTATAACTTAAAGAGTATCAAATATAAACAGGTTTTTCATGTGTAAGTACTGTTGTATAAACTCCTTTAATATTCCACATAACTTTTATGGCATTATTAACTAAAAGGCACTCAAAAATAATTTTGTATTGACACAAACATTCTACCACAATTAAATATGCATAAAGCGATAGAAAAGGTAAACGCGAGTTTAATACCTGCTTGGCTCAGTTTCATTGCCAGAAAGGGTATCCAGAAATGTATGGAAGAGTTAAAAAGCAGTACAATTTAGTAGCAGTTTATTAAGTAACCATTATACAGTTTAAGGAATGGAGCCCCCTTCAAATACTCCACCTGAAATATAAAAAACACCCCCAAAGTATTGAGAATTAAAGAACAGGGTATGACATGCTTTCCCCTCTCAGGAAAGATGAAAAAGACAGAAAACAGATACATGAATATGGAAGTTACTTAACAGAGGAACCAATCACTGTGGAAGTAACTATTATTGTGATTATATCAGTAGCTTAAAAAGATTATTTCAACTGATAGGAAATCTAGAAATGCTTAATGAATTAAGGATATTTGAACTTGAATATTTGAATTAAGTGTTGAAAATAAAAGAGTACTTCATAAAGTAGACTCTGTGAATTGAGGGAGAACATTTCAGAGGTGGGGAGACCACCTGAATAAAAATAGAAGACAATTAAGGGCAATAAGATGTGTTGGTGGAATGGTGTGTGGAGATATTACTAATAGGTAGGGGATGAATTGTGGAGGGTTTTTAATAAGAAGTTAAACTATTTCCTATGGACTGGAAAGGCTCTTTAAAAAGGAATGGCCCAGTCAGACCTATTTTAATAGATTACTTCAGAGACATTATATAGAACAACTCAGAAGGTAGTGACTAGAAATTGAGTCTGGGAGATGGTCAGGGTATGAGCCAAGGCACTGGAAACAAGATGGGTGAGCTCAATTTAGAAAACATTTTGGATATCAAGAACTGATTTTAGAATTACTTGTAGATAAGGGACAGGAAGAAGGGACAAATTTCATCTCAGAGCATATATCTCTAGGCACATATTTTGTAAAAGATATTTCTAGAATATAAAATATTTGCAAAGCAATATAGGAAAATTATGTCAAATTTTGAAGAGAAATACTTTCCTAATAATTATATTGCTTGACATACTGGGAAAAAAATAAGACAAATATTAGTGTGAAAAGGTTGAGAGAAGAAAGCAGGTTGAAAGCCAAATATTACAGGAAGCTATAAAACCAGTGTGAGCTAAAGGAAAAGAGAGCTTTGAAATGTGACTGATAATCACAAAGGAGTTACGGAGCCCAGAAAAATAGAGAACAGAAGTTAGAAAGAATAAATGTGAGAAAGTATCAACCACATGACATGCATGCACAGAACATCCAAAGAATGAGGAAATACGAGAAACTTAGTGGTCATCTGGAAGGACTGACCTAAGTGGATAACTGTGATTTTAGAGGGTGAAAGGGTACAAAGTGATAAATGTAATAAATGTGTTCTCAACTTGTTATTCTATTATTAAAATTATATATCAACAGAAACATGGTTATTAGATACAAGGTTAGCTACTATTTGCTACTTCCAAGAGAGTTAAAAAAAAGTGAATTCTTTATTAATGAAAATCATGATTTATCTGATTTACCATGCTCTACCAGCCTTGCTAGCAGATATGTTGATAACACTTCGCGTAAACTCACCAACTTGCCTCCATAGGGGTTCTGCCTGCCCCGCAGGTTGCGATGTCAGGCTTTGGATATCAGAGGGCACACTTAAGCTTGGACGACAGAAATCTGCTCTGAACTGTTCTGACCTAGAAAGCAAGACCCCAAAGAATCCTTTAATTCTAGACTGAATCTAAATTTTAAATAATGTAAGGCTCCATTTGAAGCAGAAAAATTTGACAGTATACACTGGTTGAAAACTCCGTGGATTTTCAGTTGTTTAGAAACCTTTCTATTTAATTATTAGTTCCTGTGAAGACCATTTTCTTAAGCAATTAGAACATGAAATTTCTCCTGTTTCTGTCATAATAAGAAAGAGAAAGGTAATTACAACATTGGTGATCCAAATGTCATTGCACTTACCCGAATAACCGAGGGGACAAATGCAGGTGTATCTTCCTATCTCACTGAGGCATGTAGCCTCATTCTTGCAAGGATCTGAAACACATTAATCCACCTCCAGGTCACAGTGCCTGCCTGGTATCCCGGGACACTGAAGCAGGAGTAGCTGTTGACTCCACCTTGGCATACAGCCCCATTGTGGCAAGGGCTGGAAACACACACATCATGATACATCTCACAGAATCTCCCAGCGTACCCGGCAGGGCAGATGCAGACAGGTTGAACAGGGTTCTGACAGCAAATACCTCCGTGTTGGCAGAAGCTCGCGCCACAGGGTCCAGTGGCGGTTTCACAGGTCCATCCCACTGTAGCCAGGAGGACATTTGCACAGGAAGCACTTTTCTCTTGGGGTTTTCACACAAGTGGCATTTCCTTGGCAGGGATTGGAGAAGCAAGGATTTTTCATACTGTCACAGCCTTTGTCCAAATTAATGGCTGAGTCTGAACAATGGCAATTGTCTTCTGAAAAATCATTGCATGTAGAATTGTTTTGACAAGAATTTGAGAGGCACCTTGTGTCATTGTTATTGCAAAGGGAATCTACAAGGGAATAAAAAAAATGTCAAAATGAAGCTTATAGATAAATGGTTTGGAATAAAGTTAAAGAACTTTCATTTCGCTCCTCATGTCACTTTAAACTCATTAGTGAAATACAGTTGACTGTATTCTAATGATGAGTTTTGTCATTAATGATCATTTGACAAATCTTTTCACATATTTGTTAATACGAAACATAAATGTGGCTTGTTCGAGATTCTTTGTTTCTCCTCCATTTCCCTTTCTGAGGTTTAAGTATTGTCGAGCAAGGGAGTAAATTGGAACAATTGTTAAATTGTCCTATATACACAAAATTTTGAAATCACATTCTCTCACGAAGAATTTTGGAGTGCGCTAGAGGATGAAATACAAATTGTCTCTGAAGACTATTCAGTGTGTAATTGAAATTGGTATTTAAATGAATACAAAAACTTGTTTTGGGACTGCTTTGTCACAGTCACCATTTGTGTTCTAAAAAGAAAAGCATAGGGGCCTCCCTGGTGGCGCAGTGGGTTAAGGAACGCACTATGAAGCAAACCGCAACCACTGCAGCACGAGTTCGATCCCTGCTGCCGGCCAGAGAGGGG
>JAGFMF010011717.1:19256-40378 GCA_019455555.1 Galemys pyrenaicus | reverse complement strand
TTTTTGGGCATTTGGGTTGTTTCCAGGTCTTACCTATTGTAAAGAGTGCTGCTATAAACATAGGGGTGCAGGTATTCTTTTGAATCAGTGTATTTGTGTAAACGAGTAGTTTTTGTATTTTTTTTCTTTATTTATATATATTTGACATCAATTGTGGTCCCCATGGAATTCCCACCACCATTTCACCAGTACACCATCACCTCAGTCCCTTGTGCTCTTTTTTATATATATATATTACATTTTTTCCCTTTAATTTATATATATTTGACATCAGTTGTAATCCCCATGTACTCCCCGTCACCATATCACCAGTGCACCATCACCTCAGTCCCTCGTGCTCCCATCTTCCCTCAACCCTCCCCTCCCCACTCCCCACCAAGTATCCCCAATTTGTCCTTGTCTTTTCATTTTTGTAAACAAGCATTTTTATTAACTATCCAGTTAATGCAATTTCCACATTTTTGCCTCCTGTTGCTTGATCACATTTTTAAATTAGATTTATTTAATTATATTTGACATCATTTGTAGTCCCCAGGGAGTTCCCACCACCATTTCACCCGTGCGCCATCACCTCAATCCCTTGTGCTACTTCTGCCCTCATCCCCATCTTTGTCCTCCCCTTCCTGCCCCCCCTTATAGCCCCTTTGGTTTATCTTTGACCTTTTGGTCTTATTGAGTTTTTTTGTTGTTGTTGTTGTTGTTTGGTTGGTTGGTTGGTTGGTTTGGCTGTAATTGCCCATTTCTTTGAGCTTACTCTTCTCTTTCACATTCCTCCCAAAAGTGAAGCCATCCGATATTTTTCTCTTGCCTTCTGACCTGTTTCACTGAGTATAATTCCTTCTAGCTCCATCCTGTATAATTTTTGAAATGGAATTCTGACATTTGTATAAATCATTTTGCTGATAGGAAATGAAAGTTTTCAAGAGCTAAGTCATTTGCATAGCATCATACAGAAGTAGGGTTTGAATCTCTGGTCTATCCATCCAATTACAAAATCCATTTGTTTTCCCTGAATAATTTAGAAGTTAAAGTATTTACTGGGTTGAACTTCATACTTAAACATGGTGATTTTCATATACATGTTTATGTTCCAGTACCATGCATTATTTATATAGCAGTAGCATTATTTATAATAGGTAAGACCTGGAATCAGCCCAAATACCCCCAAATAGATGACTAGATCAAGAAAATGTGGTATATACCAGTGCACCATCACCTCAGTCCCTCGTGCACACAATGGACTATTATTCAACAATCAATAAGATAAACTAATGCTATTAATAGAAACATGGATAGAGCTTGAAGGGATTATGCTCATTGAAATAAGTCAGAAGGAAAAAAGAAAAATACCAGATGGTCTCACTTATAGGAGGAGTATAGGGGATCAAAGGGAAAAAATAGTAATTACATCATCAACAAAACAAAACAAAACAAAAATAAACAGGTAACTTCAAATCGAAGACATTCTTCAGGGAAGAGGGAGGGATTGTTATCAAGGCAGGGATGGAAAGCGCACAAGGGACTGTGGTGATGGTGCACGGGTTAATTGGTGGTGACAACACCTAAAAAAGAAAGCAAACATTGTAAGAAAAATAAATAAAAACAAAAATTTTAAAGAAACAGGAAGCAGAGATGTCACCAACATGGTGGTGAAAAGGGTGTCTTGCTTTGTCCCTAAGGGGACTATCTAATAGTTAACCAGCAAGACACTATGCCAGAAAGCCCCATGGCTTGGGGTGAAATTGGAATACCCACTGGACATCAGAGAACAAATCAGACTGCATAGCGATGACATAAAAGAGAGCTATCCTTCATTGACTGGAGGCGGGTAGAGAAAATTGCCTAGAAGTTGTCTCCAATGACTGTTCTCAAAGAAACAGATAGAAATTTATATGAAACTGCAAAAGCCGTGTTATAGCCAAACTGATGCTGACAGAAAAGAAGAATGGAATTATCTGTCATGTACCTATACTGAAAACTATGATGTAAAGCTAGAGTATCAAAACGGTGTGGTAGTGGAATCAAAATAAACATACAGATCAATGGAATAAAATTGAGAGCCCAGAAATAAACCTATACTTACTTATATGGGTAGTTAATTTATAACAAAGGAGCCAAAAGTATGTGATGGAGAAAGCAATCTCTTCAACAATTGGTGCTAGGGAGACTGGACAGTCACATGCAAAAGAATGAAACTAGACCACTCTCTCACACCACATGCAGTAACTTAAAATGGATGAAATGTATTTATGAAACCATAAAATACATCAAAGAAAACATATGCAAAACACTCTATGGCTTTGGCTTCAGTGATATATTTTGGCACTGCACTGCAACAGCGAGGGAAACAAAAAGAGAAATAAACACATGGGACTACCCCAAGCCAAAAAGCTTCCGCACAGCACCAGAAAACTATTAAGACACCCTACTGAATGGAAGAAAAAAATTTGCATGCCCTACATCTGACAAGGACTAATGTCCAAGATCTACGAAGAACTCACACAGATCAACAACAAAAAACATATCACCCAAATAAAAAAAAATAGGTGGAAAATCTAAAAAGGCACTCTCCAAAAAAGACATGTAGATGACCAACAGGCACATGAAAAAGATGCTCATTATCACTTAACATCCGGGAAATGGAAAGCAAAACCACAGTGAGATGCCACCTCACACCTGTGAAGTGCTGGCAAAGGTTTAGAAATAAAGGAACCCCACATACACTATTAGTGAGAATGTAGACAGTCCAGTTCCTATGGAAAAACAATATGAGGTTACTCAAATATTAAATAATAATCTATGATATGATACAATGCAAAGAATACAAAGACACTAATGAAGGGCATATATGCACTTCTGTGTTCACTGCAGCACTATTTACAACACCCAAGTTAAGGAAACAGATTAAGTGATATGGCTGAGGACATTAAAAAGATGTGGGATATACATAGATACACACACAATGAATACTACTCAGCTATATAAAAAAAAGATGAATCCTGCCATTTTTGAAGGGACTTGTCTAAGCTAAATCAGAAGAAAAAAAATACTGGATAATTTCACTCAATGTGGAACATAAAGAATGGAATAAGGGAGCAGATAAACCTAAACAAAAAAAAATTAAAAATTTGACTATAGAATTCAGGCTACCAGAGGGGCACAATCAGGGATGGGGGTGGGGTTAAAGAGGGGATCCAGAGGACTATGGTGCAGAATTATGGGTGCTTTGGTGGTGGGTCTGGGGTTGTCACCTGTATCTGAAGAGCTGTGTCCCTGTGCCCCTGTGGTTATTTTTTCCTAATTTAAAAAAAAATAAGATTTAAAAAGTAAGATTTAAAAGGAGAAAAAAAATAAAAGTAAAAAGAACATGTATATTTTTCAAGAAAAGATTGGAAGGGGTGGCAATAAGCCAAATGAAAAATGCTCAACTTCCTTTATCATGAAGGGAAAAGGAGTTAACAGTATCACTACACACCTACAAAGTGGGTAAGTGACAAAGACACAGTAGCAAGTGCAGCTGAGGATGTGGAGACAGTGGAACTCACATGTGTGCTTCCTCTCTCCTTGATAACTGGTCGTTCTTGACTATGTTTTAGCAGTTTGATCAGTCTTTTCAAAGAGATAACTGACTTTGTAGTTTCTCTATATGTTTTTCTATCTCGTAGATTTCTGCTTCTGCCTTGTTGCCTTAAATGAATTCTTTGAATTTAACTTGATTTCGTTTTTCAAGTGTCCCTTTTAATTTATACAATTAAGATAAAAATTTCCCTCTAAGCATAGCTTCCAGTGTTCCTTATATTTTCATTATCATTCAAATAAAATTTTTTGTTAATTTCCATTTGACCCATGGAAAAATCTGTAAAAATCAACCAGATAAAGTTTGTATTATTCAGATACTCTGTAGTATTGTTTGCTTTTTCTACTTTTCTCTCTTTATTTAGATTGATAAATTAAAACCCCACAGTGATTATGAATTTTCTATTTCTCCTTTTAATTCTGACAATTTCCACTTTTATATTCAGGAGCTACAGTCTTATGATCATAGGAACTAAGAATGGCACATCATCTTTACCATCCTGCTGGTTAGGCATTCATATTTTCAAAGTATTCTTTTTTAAAATAATGCTTCATACTTTAAAAGCATACTTTTACTGTTGTTAATATTGCTGTGTGATTTATACATCTTACGATGCTGGTGGGAATGCAAAATGGTATAGACACTTTATAAAGTAGTTTTGAAATGTCTTATAAAGTTAAAAATACAATTATATAACCCAAAAATTCATTATTAAAGAAAAATGAAAAAATGTTGATGCAAAATTCGCTTGAAAAATTGTAATAGTTTTATTCATAATGACCAATCCTGGAAAAATGCAAATATCCATCCACTGGTGAATACATCTAAATGTATTCACGTATCATAATACTACTCAGGAATAAAAGGAGCAAATTACTAAATCACAAAACAGTGTGGAGAAACCTTTAAAATATGCTTCATGAAGGACCAGACACAAAGTACCAAAAAGAGTCATACAGCAGGACTCAAACCTGCTGTGTGTATCCATTTTTATAAAAGACATTCTATAGAACGCATAATTATATTGACAAAAACAATTCAGAGGTCGCCAAGGAAAAGAGATAAGTGAAAATAACTAATGTAAAGGGACATAAGGGTTTTTTTTTTAATAGAAACTTTCTGTATCATGATTATGGTGGTAGTTACTGACTGTATACATCTGTGACTGAAATTTGGTGACTTTTATTATATGTAAATTATGCCTCAGTAAATCAGACCCCAAAATTTCTAAAAGAAAAAGAATTAAGTTGTCATAAATCACAAGAGTTAGAGTAGTGATTGAGAGCATAGACTTACATTCATAAATACATAAATGGAAGCTGGCTACTGATGGGTGATTAATAACAGCATACCAGACTAAACAAAATACAAGTAAGAATTCCAGAACCAAGTCATTTTATGTCACAGAGCTCCAGAGAGTTTCAGGGATTTGAGGTTCCAGGAGCTTTTGAGATGAATGTGCAAATGGTGCTGAAAAAAGACAGGTGTCCTGAAAACTTATTAAAAACACAATTAGATTTTCATATTCCATCTTTCATCATTTCTCCCAGAAATGTCTCTCAGAGACATAGGCATAACTGCTGGTCATAGCAGGGTGGCTGGGTCTGGTATGGTTATAGTCAGTAGCCAGTTTTATACTCAAAACAGAGAATTCTATTACTTCTCTTGACCAGCCTGGATGAAAATACTTAGATACATATACACTGTTACTTACTGAAATGACCCAACCCAATCACCTTGTAATAAATGCTAATGAGCTAGCAAGTCTTGGAGCATAAAGAGCTTTCAAATAGCTATTAGAAAATGTGAAAGAGCATATACAAAATGTACATAAGCATATAGGATATAATTTTCTTTTAATTGTACTTAAGCACTAATGAATTTATTCTTGTATCCTTACTGGTGTAAGGTGGTATCTCATTGTGGCTTTAATTTGCATTTCCCTGATTATGAGGGCTGTTGAACATTTTCTCATGTGCCTGTTAGCCCTTTGCATCACCTTTGGGGAAGTGTCTTTTAAGTTCTTCTGCCCATTTTTTGACTGAATTGTTTACTTTGTTTTCCTTGAGTCTTAGGGTTCTTTGTATATTTTTGTGATCAGTCCCTTATCAGTTGTGTGGAGTGCAAATATTTTTTCCCAATCAGTGGGGTGTCTCTTTGTTTCAAGGAACTTTACTACACTGCTGGTGGGAATGCAAGTTAATCTAAACACTATGGAAAGCCTTATGGAGGTCCCTCAGTCTACTAAAAATAGAGGTACCATATGACCCAGCAATTCCACTCCTAGGGATCTACCCATAGGACACAAAAACACTGATTCAAAAGGATACCAGTACCCCTGTGTTTATTGCAGCACTATTTATGGTAAGACCTGAAAACAACCCAAATGCCCAAAAACAGATGACTGGATCAAGAAGATGTGGTACATGTATATATACACAATGGAATACTACTCAGCAATCAAAAAAGATAAACTAGAGTCATTTGTAGAAACATGGATGGAGCTAGAAAGGATTATACTCAGTGAAATAAGTCAGAAGGCAAAAGAAAAATATTGGATGGTTTCACTTTTAGGAGGAATATAAAGGAACCAAAGAAGGGCTCAAAGAAAATAACAATAAAAAATAACAACACAATAAGAACAAAAAATTAAAGACAAATCAGAGGCATTTTGTAGGGGTGTAGAGAGAGAGGAACTGGGATGAAGGCAGAACAAGCACAAAGGACTGAGGTGATGGTGCACTGGTGAAACGGTGGTGGGAATTCCATGGGGACTACAATTGATGTCAAATATATATAAATAAAGAAAACTGTAAATGTATGTTTGAAAGGAAAATTATAAAAATATTCTGTATCCATTAATTATCTTAATAAACAACAGTACCTTCTCATTAAATATGAACATATTATATGAGACTGACCAGATTTGAGGGAAATCACTAAGATAAAATGCAAAGACCTAAAAGACACAAACTTGGAAGAGACAAATTCATTACTGAAATGGACAAAAACTTATGAAAATATGAGAATATTTTCAAAAAGTTAAGACCATGTATTGCAGCAGTGAAACAAACATGGGTGATTATTAAACTTCTAAAGATGAAAGAGATCTTGGAAATTATGAACTCAATATAAATATTCTGGCATCATCACAGCCCAACCTTAACCTACCAAGCAAAAGAGCACCTATCTGCATAGGTTTTGGAGATGAACTTATTTCCTGTTACTGCTCTGTGAAGAAGCCATGTAAGGTCTTCTGTCTGAGCATTAACCAGCTTTCAACTCCATTAACGACCAAGAAATCAGATAAAGAAGATTTTACAATGGGTACCCAGTCATACATTTCCATATAAATTCATTAGACATCAGTAAGTGAGTAAACCCCAGGATTTACCCTCCTTTGCACACAGATAGCATTAACATATCTTATAACTTACGTGATACAAAAATCTAATCATCTGGAAAACCAGAAGTCCCAACTACCCCGTCAAAAATACTTCTTTTTAAATATATCACTCGCTGTCCCTATCTAAACTAAACTCAAACTTGGACTAATTTTCATAGGGGACATCAGCTGGACTCCTATGCAGGTTTGAATCTTCACTTTGTTTAAAAGTTCAGCTTTCACAGTCTACCCTTGGGAAGAATCCATGAGATGAGGATGTGAAGGGGAAGACATGGAATTTATGATACAAGGAATCCAATAAAGGAAAGAAGAAAAAAAATCTTCTAAAAGGAGATCCTAGACCTGCAGATATGCTTCCAGGACAGACAGTAAGCAATGGTGGAAGGAGAAAGAGAAAGCAGAGCTCCAGGAAGGATGGCTTAGAGGAGAAATATGTAGAGAAGCAATGAAAACAGAACAGACCAGTTGATAAACTTTACTAGTATTAACTAGTTCAAAGGAAAACTAACATTTGGAAACGAAATCATGGTATGATTTGGAATTAAAGAGAATTTTTATAATAGCAATTTTAATAATAGAACGACATAATATAATGATATGACTAATATTGGGAATATTGTGGGTGGGAGTAGTGGGGGGTAGGTTGTTAAGAACTACAGGAGAGTTAGATCTACTTTTATCATATTAGGATTCTGACAGATTATGCCTTTGTTTTTTTAAAAAAGAGAAAGTCTTAATTAGAAACAAAACCTTAAGATGTAGTTAGAAGTTTTAAGTATCTCCTGTTGAGGCATACTACTGAGAGTGAGAATATGCAACAGAGATAGTAGATACCATTGCTTCCCTTATAACTTGTAGGAATATTAAGTATATTGGGATAAATTTGCTAATAAATATTTTTACAGCAAAATAGACACACACATGCACTTTGTTTACATGTACACTTTGAACTGGTGATTTTATTCCTGCTTCTGAACAAGAGCATCTGTCAAGCTCGTCCTGTTACTGGGTCTCCTCTGGGGTGACTGGTGTCATTAGCATTGCTTGCAAAATTTGCTTCCTGGTTTATGAGTTTGTCCCTGGGCCAGATGCTAACAGATGTTCTTAGAAAAGTAGTCCATGACCTAGCTGTTACTAGCTGATACTAACATAATGCCTGCCAAAAAGAAAATCATATATTTCAAATTTTATTTTCAAACATATAAAGGAACTGCCTTATTTTAAAAATTTAATTAAATAGCCAACTAAACAATGAAAAGCAGAATGTTCACAGACAGACCAATGATTGGAATATCATGAAAGTTATGATTATTCTAATTTTGTACACTACCCAAAAATATGATATATATGTATAACATATATACATATATAATATTGTACTTTGTACACTTTTGTACATGCAACAAACAATAAAAATCATTTTCAGAGTGATAATTCCTTTAGAACAGAACTTTAAAAAAAAACCTTATAGGACCATTTAAAATTATAATTGTAATTTAGTTTCAAGGGAGACAGCCATAAATAATTTTGTTTTCTGCTGTCACATGAGACTCATACAGGATAAGATGCCTTATTGGATGTGAAGTGTAATTATTTTCAGACCAGGTTATAAAGCCTGCCAAAATGTTTCCTTGCAGTAAAGTTTGCCATCTACTGGACATTATAAGAAGTTCTCGAATAGTGATTTTCAGACTTGGACTTTTCCTTGGAACATGCAGCAGAACTCCTTCAAGGAAAGTATCATGAGTAATCCCCTGCCATGTCATTAGTAGTAATCCCAATATCCAAAATCAGAGGATGGACCAGCTCAGGGATAGAAAGGGAGGAGCCTTTGTAGCCCAGCAACTTGGCCTCCTGTTCTTTCCAGAGACATGTTCCAGGAGCACTAGAAACTGAGAATAGCAATTGGAAAAATCTCTGTTTAGGAGAAAGTAAAATACTTCATATAATAATGTAAGGAGGGCCTCCCTGGTGGCGCAGCAGGTTAAACGCCACACTGTGAAGCTTCCGCGGCACAGCAGCAGCGAGTTCGATCCCCGGCCAAGGAGGGGACCCACTTGGCGCAGCAGACCTCTCTTGCCTCACCCACTGCTCCCCTCAGCAGTGTGTTTCGGTAGATCTGCCTGTTTTGCTCCCCGTTCTGTCTCTGGTGAATCCTCTCACTTCCCGCTACTCAGGCCTGTGTCCCAGCTCTTGTATGCATAAATATCTTTAAAAAAATAAAAAATAATGTAAGGAATTCTTTCTGTGTTTGCTAGTTCAGTATTGCTAGTGCTGAAAATATGTATATTTAATAATAAATACATGTTTTATGCAAATTAACATATTTAATTTATACCACATTTTTATATAAATGTATATTATATATTGCTGACAAGTAAAAGCCAATTTGACCGGTTTTAAAGATGCTGAACATCCAAGTATTAAATGCATTTATTATGTGTGTGTGTGCATGTGTGTAACTCAGTTTACTTGAAAATTGCCATATTAGTTATTTGGTTTAGTCACAAGGTGATGTATATTTATTCAGAGCAAAGAAACACTGCAAGGTGAGTTCAGGGAAAAGCACTTTAATTTCTCAGAGATTACGATAAATAGTATTTATGCTTATGTCCATGATGGCTTTAATGCAGGTTTCTATGAAACAGGCAGGTAATTCTCTGATTGAAAAATCATCAGTTGCCTTTCACATTCGGCCAGGCAGAAGGCTCCCGCAAGAAAGGTGCTGAGAAGGGGCAGTCTGCCAAGGAGAGAGTGACCAGCGCTTACAGCACAGACACATAGATGCATCCATGCTCCTCCAGCACTAAAAGAATTGGAAATGCGCATGAAGGAAATGAGCACTCAGCTGTGAGCACTGACACCAGGCTGGACAAAGCTAGGCCAAAAGAATAAGAATGTCTCAGACCACATCCATGTGTGGTTGTCTAGAAAACGGAATGAGGATGAAGAATCCCCAGACAAGCTGTGCCCAGTGGCTATTTATGTACCTGCCATAACTTCCAAAAATCAACTAAAGTTATCAAATTGCAAAAGAAAAAGAAAAGTCATCAATCAAAGAATCTGACATTTTGTCATGTTTTTCTATTATTGATAAAAATACATTTTATCAACACTTTATAAACGTTTTGTTGTTGCTGTTAACTTCTTGTCAACTTTTGGTTAGCCAACCACAGGAGATTTTCCAAAAGAAGATAGTGCAGTGATGAGGAGCTAGGTTCCTGAAATACACCCAAAGGGAGCATCCCTCTGCCTCTCACCACCTGAGTTCTCTCATCTGCAATTAGAGGATAGTAGAACCCCCTTTTGGGGGGGGGGGTTTGTGAGGATTAGCTAGCTAGATTTAAATGCTTGGCAGTTACCCCTCAGTCTTCAGTGAATGTTACTTCATGCTGTTATAAGATGTTTAGAGAAGGGTTCCTAATAGAAAATTTACTGGATTGGTACAAAAAATAATCGCAATAACCATAGTAACCAAAAAAAGTACAATTCACTAATGCATTTTCAATGCAAGAATTTTATTTTAGAGAACAGTACAAGTAAAACTTCATGTAGAAACTTAACCACTGGACTAAGTCAATCCATTAAAGACATATTCTCCATGAAGTATTAAACTTGATAAAGATCAAAGATAAATGTGGATTAGATTTACAAAAGATCTGTGCTTTGGAATTTGCTTTTCATAAAAAAAATCTTTAACTTCTCACTATTTTGTTTATCATCTAAGTTTTTGGCTCAAAAATAACTTATCAAGTGAACATTGTGACCAGTGTTAAGCTGTTCACGGGATCTGTAGATTTGTTTGTGTTTTCAGTGCCTATTTATGCACAACAAATGCTCAGTTAATATTTTGTGTGTATTAGTAGTCAAAGCTATGGTCCTTACTTTACACATGCTCCTCTATGTAAATATTGTACGTGTATAGTGCAATATATATAAAGCACTATTTTGCTTTAATTTTTATTTCAATATACTTTTATCACAATATCACTTTTATCCTTAGTGTTCTCTTAGAATTTACTAACCTAAGTTCTCCACATATAACTCTTTAACCATCTTTGCCTCATCTTGATTGATATTACCTTCTGTTAATATCAATCAATATGTATCTTGTGTTAGAAGAAAGGAAGGAGCGATGGATGGAACGGTGCAATTTTAGCAAACCTCATATTTCGCAAGATCAGACTCACCAATGTATTCCTGACAGCACAAGCTGTTGGGCCTCTTCACTCCAGAACATGTGTTTGACTGTGCTTTCCCCCAAACTCTTAAGATGGGAGTATGGACTTGAGGATGAAGGTTATTGGCCAGGATGGGAAAGGGATGTGTTAGCTGCAGAAGGAAGCATTTTTTTTAAACATACAAAGGCACAGATTTTGTATTTTGATTCTGTTTTTAATATACATTTAATGTAATTTCACTTAAATAGAAATTGGGAGTAGAAGAATTGTTACATAAGATTTGATATACCCAGCAACATCTACCAAATCATTTATTGCCATTCTTTCATGTAAAAGCTCTCTTCCTACAGTTGAATTTATAAGCATTTGCTAGTGAGTGCTTTTATCTTATTGGCATTTTTGCTTTAAAATACCAAACTCAGGGCCTCCCTGGTGACGCAATGGGTTAAGCAACACACTGTGAGGCAGACTGCAGGAGTTCCATCCCTGCCTCTGCTGGGCAGGGGACCCACATGGTGCAGTGGACCTCTCCTGCCTCCCCTGCTCCCCTCGGCAGTGTATTTCAGTCCATCTGCCTGTTTTGCTCCCCACTTTGTCTGTGGTGGATCCTCTCACCCCCTCACACCTCAGTTCTTGTATGCATAAATAAATAAATCTTTTAAAATAATACCAAACTCCATTGTCCGTACATAGAAGTTTTGCTTATATTCTTGATCTTTTCATTTGTTATTTTCATTTTACTTTATTTTATTTTTATAGAGGTAACATTGGTTTACAAAACTGTATGTGATTCAGAGGCATAGGATCACATTTCCTCAGATCACATCTCCTCATATCTTTATATCACATTGTCATATTTTTAGAATCTAATAAAGGTTTTCTATATTTTGTTAAACTGCATCTCAAAACCTATTATTACTTTCTTTTTTATGTATATTTATTACATCACCCATCATATTTGTACAGTGTATTACTTCCCTGAGAAATTCCCACCACCAATTCACCCTAGTACTACCACCATAGTCCCTTGTGCTCTTCCCTCCCCTGTCCTGATCCTTCTCCCTCCTCCTCCCCTACAAAATTTTCTGACCAATAGTGGCCTGATGATTTTGATTTTTCCTTTATTATATTTACTCCCCCCGCTACCCCCAATCCCTTAATTCGGTTCCTCTATATTCCTCCTATAAGTAAAACCATTCAATATTTTTCTTTTTCTTTCTGACTTATTTCACTGAGCTTAGTCCCTTCCAGCTCCATCCATGTTGCTGTGAATGGCATGAGTTTATTTTCATTTTCGATTGCTGAGTAATATTCCACTGTGTAAATATACCACATCTTCTTGATTTAGTCATCTATTTTTGGGCATTTGGGTTGTGTCCATAGCATACCTATTGTAAATTGTACTGCAATAAACATAGACATGCAGGTATACTTTTGAATTAATGTTTTTTGTGTCCTTTGGGTAGATACCTGGGAGTGGGATTGTTGGATCATATGGAAGTTCCAAATGGTTTCCATAATGATTGGACCAGTTTGTATTGCCACCAGCAGTTTAATAGAGTTCTTCTTTCTCCACATTCTCACCAATATTTGTTGTTGCTAGTTTTTTCAATATGTGGCATTCTCACTGGTGAAAGGTGGTATCTCATTGTGGTTTTGATTGCATTTCTCTGATTACAAATGATGTTGAGTATTTTTTCATATGCCTGTTGGCATTTGCATTTCTTCTGTGGAAAAGTGTCTTTTTAAATCTTCTGCCCATTATTTGACTGGGTTTTTTACTTTGTTTTTATTGAGCCTTTTTAGATCTTTGTAGATCTTTGTGATCAGTCCCTTATTATTAGTATTGTGTGCAAAAACTTTCTTCCAATTGGTGGGCTGTCTCTTAGTTTCAGTTAATGACTCTTTTGCTGTACAGAAGTTCTTGAATTTGATGTAGTCCTAGCTGTTTACCTTTTCCTTCACTTTCTTTGCTTTAGGTGATGTGTATTTAAAGATGTTACTGAGATGTGTGTTATGTAGTGTTTTGCTTATGTTTTCTTCTATATATTTTATGGTTTCAGGTCTTATGTCTAATTCTTTGATACATTTTGAGTTGGTTTTTGTGCATGGCGAGAGGTAGTAGTCTAGCTTTATCCTTTTGCTTGTAGCAGTTCAGTTTTCCCGGCACCACTTATTGAACATACTGTCTTTGTTCCATTACATATTCTTTGCTCCTTTGTCTAAGATTAGTTGTTCATTAGTTTGTGGATTTTCTATTCAATTCCATTGATTTGTATATCTGTTCTTGTTCCAGTACCATGCAGTTTTAACTCAATAAAGAGGATTTAATTCGTTTGTTAAACAAAAAATTATTCTTCACTCAAGATTTACTGTCTTCTCGGTTTTATTCAGAAATTTGGCAGTTGGATGAATCTGGATATTTTAGTGAAGTGCTTAACAAGTTCAGTCATAGTTGGATTTTAAATGGCAAATATTTGGACTGTTCCAGATTTTAAGTTATATACACAATGAATTACTTTCGGAATTTATAAGAGGAAAGTTGTGTCTTGAATTTTGTCTTACCTGACTTTCTGCAGAGAATGTTACTCAATTCCAGGGTTAGGGCAAGGCAGGAGAGAAGATGTTTTGGGATGTGGCCAAATTGGCTTGCACATGGTAGGTGGTCAATAGAAATTCGTTGAATAATGGATGACTAAGCAAGAAAATCTGAATTCTCATTTAAGCTTTGCTGTGAAGTTCATTTGCCTCTTTTGATAATATCAAGTAGAGTAAATCTTCAGGTAAATTACTTACTTTGATGTATTGCATGATAGCATCCACGCTGAGTAGTTAAAATAAGAAGTAGATGAGCTCTTTAAGATCATTCTTTTATTTTTTTTTTTGCATTCTTGTGACCTCTAAAAACTAGTTTTCCTATATTATATGTAGTTATTTCTGCTAGTGTGTCCTCATTTCTAACTTAGATAGTAAGTAGCACAGGGCTTAAGAAGAAGGGCTTTGGAGTCTGGGTTTACATACTGGCCTTGCCATTTCCTGTGAGTTTTATTAAGTTATTTAACAACTCTGTGCCCCTGTTTCCATTTTTGCAAAACTATAACTACTACTCAAGGTTTACTGTTGAGATTAAATTAGTCATATGTGAAATGCCTTATAGTGCTTGACATAGAGTGAAAAATGAACATCACCAGCCACTATTGTTATTGTCATTTTTATCACAAGGGATGTAGAAGGTAACATCCATAGAGTTCCCTGTAAAAATCTAGAATAAAGTATTTAGTCAGCATTATTTTTTCCTTTCAATGCAGAATCCAGAATGTTATATCTTATTGATACACACTAGACTAAAAAACGCCACACAAACAGTTGCTCTCTAAATGTATGTTTAATAGATTAATAAATCTGATGAAAATTAGATTATATATTAGAAGAGAGTTTTGAAGTATTGAAGTTCTAGGAAGCATACAAGTTATTATTAGCATATACTCCCTGATACATACCATATATAGCTCATAATACAGGTGGTAGGAGAACATCGCCTACTGCTTATTTAGCTCAGATGATGTACATGCAAACTCTGAAACACAATTATGACTCCAGTTGAGAAGACTGTGAAGTTCATTTGAACTTCCTGTTCTGTTACCTCTTCACAGAGGATCAGTGGCCTCATAGACTCCCAAAGCATTTTAAATTCCCTATCTAGGACTCACATTTTGCCAGGTGTTTTTATTTATAGTTCTGATCATCAGCATCACAGATGAAGTCAGGAATCTGCTCCGCCAAAGGTTTCTTCTGCCCGTAAAACTTTCCCAGGAGAATAAAAGTCCTGGGTCCTTCCCTCCACAGCCCAGGCATTTAAGCACCAGTCTAGATTGGGTCAGCTCTCTTTCTAACCCTTGGGTTAAGGAGATGGACCAACTACATCCTAGCTTTGGCAGCAACCACACAGACCTCATAGAAGCTCTGCCCTTTGCCATCCTTAAAACATGACTGTTGTTATACATGACTATTATCCTTAAAGCAGCAAATTGTGAAGATTATTTTTACTAAATGTCAATCACTGAAATTTTAATGATGATCTAATTTATGTTCCTTGACATTAAATTCATTTAAATTTAGTCAGAACTGGACTCTATCTATGACTTTATCATAATTGATGTATATTCTAATAAAGACAACTTTTAAGTGGCCCCTTTTTATTACCAAATAGACTTAAATTTATTTGCTCCTTTACCTGTAGCAAAATAAAATTCCCACAGAAAGCTAAAAGTGTTCTAAATGAGAAAAAAATAAAAGTTTTGTTGCCACTCTATTAAACTACCATTTTAAAAAATTGATTGATAATCAATAGGTAAAATATCATCATCAATTATAAAACTGTTATGAGGAATAATTTAGCACCATGGCACTTACATGTTAAAAAGGGATCTAGAAATTTTAACAGTTTTCATTAGATTCTTATAAGATTGTTAAGTAAGTGGACTGTACATAATTAAGGTTAAAGAAAAAGAAGCCATTGGCAAAATAAATGAAAACAACTACCCAAAATTTAGCCTATCCTACAATACACCAAAATAGTTTGGACAATACTACAATTTTAAAAATTAGAGTAACTTAATTTTTGAAATGTTATTGATATTTTAAAAAATGCCTCCAATGTGTAGATTCTTGGTATAAGTGAATTGCCCTTAATGTCTTATTTACTCATTATACAAATTATAGTGTTGGAGGTAACAATACATTCATTTTTATAAGGAACTGAGGTTCAGGAATTTTAAACTACTTTCCCAAGGTTATACGTTTAATATATGGGAGATTAGCATGTCAAGACGACTTCAAAACATTTTCTGAAAAAGTCTACATGAAAAAGAAAATAGAATCATTAAAAAGAAACATTAAGAATATCTAGGTCAGCGCTGCCCAAACTTGATTCTTCATATGAACCACTGAAGACCTCATCAAATTGTTGACTCTCTTGGGTGAGACCTGCTATTTGGCAATTCTAATAAGCTCCCAGAGGTGCTGATGCGTATGTTGCTGAACCATGGGGTATCGCTTAAAGAACAAGCATCTACAACAATGTTGTCTAATGGAAGTATAATGTGAGTCACATATGTGATGCTAAATCTAATAAATAGTAAAGTTAAACAGTGAAAAGTAAATGTAAACAGGTAAGACTAACTTTAATAATATATTTAATTTAACGAGTTATGATTGAAATTTCTCCTTGTAACTAGCATTAAAAATTAATGAGCTATTTAATTTTTTTTCATACAAAATCTTTGAAATCCTGTATTCTATGCTTATAGTACATGGGGACTCCAGCTAGCCTCTTTCAAATGCTCAAATAGCACATGTGACTAGAGACTATTATATTGGGCAGTGTAGTTCTTGACAGTTTTCCCTTGGTTTTTTTGAAGGAAACCATGGCCTGGAAAATTGTGTGGTTATAACGATAACTAAGATGTTAACCCTCTAGGATTTAATTATCTCTTTTTAATGACAGGACTATAGTGGTCACATTTCAGTGAATGAAAACATTTCAAAGTACTAAGTGTTTATTCATTATAGTGAATATTCAAATTATGCACATCCTTCGAAGCCCAGTGCCGGGTATTCCTTTCTCCATGAGTGTTTCCTGTAACTTTGCTTTCTTATTACTCTCCTGACCTGGAGAGGCACAGATTTTGTCACTGGTAATCTCACACTTGCCTTTGTATTTCCTGACTTGTTCTGTTTCGTATATGAAGACTTGTCTTTACAGTGAGCAAATGGACCCTTAACTTCAGCAACTGTAGTGTAGGTTGATACATAACGTTCAACGTGTCTTCATTTGTGTTTAGTGTATTCAGTTGATCACACTGAATGCTGTGTCCTGAATGGTGCAAAAAGTACGTGCTGATTGTTTGCTTCGCTGACTAGTTAGTTTTACTCCAGGGAAATTTGTTCTGCTCACTTTATGGCTCATCGCACTTGAACAGAAAGAGAAGTCAGGTCACTCTAAGTTGTAGGCTAATTTGGGGGAAAACCCAGGTTACTGTGGTTACTGGATAACTTGGAAGCCATCATGAATACATTTCATTTTCTTTTTCTTCAGCTGAAGGCCCCATGGCACAGAGCACAGCAAGTACAATGCCACTGTGCCTTTGGTCGGATAAGATTTTGAAGAGTTTATGAATGGCTCCTTGCCCAGTGTGTCCTGGCACAAGCTGTTCTGAGCAGGGCATTGGTGCCCGCAGACATGCCTCAGCTCCTCTGCACAGCCCCCTGACTCTTGTGGAGAATGGGTCTTGATCTCCCAGGGACCCATTTGGCAAACTCTGCCTCAGAAGGCCGCAGTAAGTGCATGCATAATGAATTCTCAGAATTCATTACTGAGCACAAAACACCAAGGAAATGAGAATACCACAGCACTGCTGGAAAACTCAGAGGGAGATGCATGGTTACTGACATCTTTCTGAGAGTTGAAAGAGAATATCTCATATTTAGAATTGGCGGCTTAACTGAACAGAAAACTCATAAAGTATAAGGATAGCTCTATTGTTGAAAAGCATGAAAATGAAGATGTAAGATACCGTATCTTAGATGAAATCATTCTTGCCCAGATGGATCCATAATCATCTCTTTCTGTAGGGAATGGTTATGTCTTTGCACTTAAAATATTTTAAGGATAAGTGAGGAAAAAAGAAGGATGAATTCAAGCAAATATTCATTAATTCCAAATCAATTAATTTAATAATAAAATTAGTATTTTGTGTCATACCACAAAGTATTTTTACTGGATGTAGTTTTTAAAATAAACCTCATATATTATTCATCATTATACATACCTCCAGTATCCAGCATAGAGTAGATAATCAATAATTCATGATTAAACGGAACCAAGCAAGCTTCTTCTCTATTTAAATTTAACTGATTGTATAATAAATCTAAACTTTCCATCTTTTTTCTCTGAATATTATATCCAGCCTCCCAACATCTCCTCCTGTGTTATATACCTCTAATACATTCCCACTAATCTTTCACATACCACTGCTGCTGAGTGATGGTGCATTAAATGGTAGACGTCATATTCTTTTATGTAATTTGTTTTGCCATACCAATTTAATAAATTCAGAAAATTTCAGTAAGCTTCCTTTTATAATAGCTAATTAATTATAAATCAAATAGAAGCTAGGCCTGTTTGAAGCACACTCAAGAGCAAAACAACGGATGAGTTCAGACTCCGTTTGTCATAGCAGAAAGATTACCTTTCAGTGAACACACTAGATGTAATAAGAGAACATACAAGGTTTCCCTAGCCTTAGGGTGATCTATAAGAGAGTTAATACATGTTATTGTAAAGAATATTTACTGCTTTTCATATTTTGGGGAAGTATTATGAAAGAAGTAGCTTTAAGACTATTTGATTTCATGATACAGGAATAGAGTAAGGATGCTATTGATTATTTCCCAAAGTGAAGGAGCCTAAGATTCTAACAGATAGCCCCAGGTCTTTAAAGAACTATTAAATGTTTAATCTCTACAAAGAAAAAGCTGTATTTTTAATGCTCCCATCAAATATACGTACTAATATGTATTCTCCATAGTATCCTGTGGTATAAAAGGAGTTAAGAGACCCTTAAAGAATCTTATTTACCTCAGGTCTATTTGTAAGGCACCCTATCATGTTGTTATAGAAACCACTTCCCCTGGACTGAAAATCTCCTATCAAGATTATTGCCATAGTAACCACTAAAAGACAAGAAGCTAGATTTTAGCCATTTGTCATTGTCCTTCCCTCCCAAAGATAGTTTTGTTTCTGTTTTGCTGAAACAAAGGAGGAAAAAAAGTAAATAAATGTAGTGGGGGTGGAGGAGAGAGAGAGAGAGAGAGAGAGAGATCTAAGGCATTTCATTTATATAGAGAAATTATAATTAGACAACCAACCAGCTTTGAAATTGGTGGTCAAATTTCTTTATTTCCATCTGTTTCAAACTCAAAGTGATAAAAAGTTAGATGTAGAATTGCTGTTTGAATATTTTCAGTCCACCATTGGACATTTCAGAGAATCTTCTGTAGAATATATGTCTTTGTCTAATCTTGTCTTCTCTAATTTAAATCAAATTAAACATATAAGGTAATTTTCTTATAAGATATTAGCTTTCTATAATGGAATAATTTTAAAAGTCATGTTTTGACAACTATAATTAATTTCTTTCCTCACAAGCATGAAATCAATTTTAAAATTCTAATATGATATTCAATTTTGATACCATTTTATGTAACATAGACTATAAGTTTTTTTTACAGCTTTAAACTCCTTTTTATTTATTTTATTTATTTTTTAATTTATATGTAGTTGACATCAATTGTAATCCCCATGTATTCCCTATCACCATATCACCAGTGCACCATCAATCACCTCAGTCTCCCATGCTCCCATCCACTCTCAACCCTCCTCTTCTCTCCTCCCCACCAAGTGTCCCCAATTTGTCCTTGTCTTTTCATTATTGGTTTTTGTGAACATAGACTATAAATTAAGCCAAGCAGAATTGTTTCTTTACTTTTAGCATCAAACTTCATCATTTTATATTGAATTGCCTTGTGTGTTAATAAGTACCAAATTTGTTAGTTGGGTTTTTGGGTTTTCAGTTTTTAAACACTAGTAGCCACATACATAAAACTCACTTTGACATAGCTTGAACTCAGAGCTTTTTATTTTTTTAAATTTATTTATATATATTTGACATAAATTGTAATCCCCATGTATTCCCCATCACCATATCACCAGTGCACCATCACCTCAGTCCCCTGTGCTCCCGTCTGCCCTCAATCCTCCCCCTCCCTCTCCCCACCAAGTGTCCCCAATTTGTCCTTGTCTTTTCATTTTTGGTTTTTGTGTTTTCATTGTTATTATTATTATTATTATTGTTCTTATTCCTTTCCTTGATCCTAATTTGGTTCCCTTATATTCCTCCTAGTGGAGGAACCATCTGGTATTTTTCTTTTGCCTTCTGACTTACTTCGCTGAGCATAATCCCTTCCAGTTCCATCCATTGAACTCAGAGCTTTTTAAACCAAACTACTATGCTGAGAAGATGATGCAGATATTGTGGCAATACTGTTAAGACCTCTGTTACCCAAGTGAAGATCTCAGATACATCTAATGTGTCTTCTGAGATCAAAATCTGTGTTACGATATATTGTGTAGGAAATGATTGTTACCAAATCAAAGGCCTAATATTCAAGTGCATGAATGAGGATGAATATTGTATACTGCTTTTAAATTCAGTTTGCTGTTATTACCCATCTCCTTTTACCTCTAGGATTATCCTTTTAAAGCATCTAGTACAAGGAATAATTGTTAGCATTTTCAAAGCATTGTATTTAATAAGGAATGATTTTGATTATTCATAGGGGTTTGCCCCATTTTCAAGAGACCAAAGTATACACAAAACAAACATCAAAAATGTGACTAGTCACTTAGGTAAAAGCAAGGTTTTTTTTTTTTTTAGAATTCTTAATATATATATTTTTTTTAGTTGATCTTTGGGAACAATGAATGTTTATTTTTTTTTCATTTTTTAAAATTTATATATATTTGACATCAGTTGTAACCCCCATGCATTCCCCATCACCATCAGTCCCCCGTGCTCCCGTCTGACCTCAATCCTCCCTCTCCCCCCTCCCCACCAAGTGTCCCCAATTTATCCTTGTCTTTTTATTTTTGGTTTTTGTGTCTTTATTGTTATTGTTATTATTATTATTGTTCTTATTCCTTTCCTTGATCCTTATTTGGTTCTCTTATATTCCTCCTAGGGGAGGAACCATCTGGTATTTTTCTTTTTTTTTTTTTTCAGGTATAAATGATTGTTTATATTTTTTTTATTAAAATATTTTAAGATTTACATATACTTGCCATTAATTGTAATCCCCATGTATTCCCCATCACCATCTCACCAGTGCACCATCACCT
>JAGFMF010011717.1:0-19170 GCA_019455555.1 Galemys pyrenaicus | reverse complement strand
ACCAGATGGTTCCTCCCTTAGGAGGAACATAAGGGAACCAAATGAGGATCAAGGAAAGGAATAAGAACAACAACAATAATAACAATAACAGCAATAAAGACACAGAAACCAAAAGCAAGGTCTTTGTACAAACTAAACAACTCAACTCATTGCACCTGAATGATATTTTTTAAATTAAATATATTCCTTAGAAAATTGTAAGCAAGGGCCTCCCTGGTGGTACAGCAGGTTGAGTGCCACACTGTGAAGCATCCTCCACACAGCAGCTTGAATTCGGTCCCTGGCCAGAGAGGGGGCCCCCATGGTGCAGCAGACCTCTCCTGCTCCCCCCCAGCAGTGTATTTCAGTCCATCTGCCTGTTCTGCTCCCCACTCTGTCTCTGGTGAATCCTCTGGTGAATGAAGAATAATTCACTCTTAAAGTCTATATGAATGGAAAAATTAAATATTGTTTCTGGTACTTTTCACCACACATGGAGATTTTTGTAACCCTTAGTACTTTTCAGCTTCCCATCTGTTTATTTCAGTTTTGTTCAGGCATAGCTTTGGAGCTGAGAAAAGGAAATTCCCTGGAACTGTTTCTGGTGGAACTGTGTTGACATGGTATATATGGTCACTCCAGGTTTTTTCCAAAGTTATTTCAATATAGTAATCGATAGTGTTTAACAGTAAAATAGTGCTTAACACACAGACCCAGAGAAAATATTTATTGTGTGTGACTTAAGACTAGTTTTAGCATTTTGACTGAGTTAATCAAATATGTACCAAATGCTTTTCTATGATTATTCTAAACAATTTAAAAGATCATACACACTATAGTAATAGATAATACAAAAATCTTTCTTATCTGGTCATGAATCACACTTTCTAACATATGAACAGATCATTAAACCATTTTTTTTCTGTTCATTAAATTCTTACTGAATGTCTAGTAATTTTTTTTTGGGGGGGAGGTAGGCAGATTTATTATTTACTATATAGGATATAAAATTTTGGATTTTATAATATATTAGATTTTGCAATATATAATGAATTTATTAATACATTCAAAAGGATTTATCAGTTTGAAAAATAGCATAGGCATTGGAATTAGACAGACCTGTGCTTTTATCCCAACCAGGGTTGCCAAATAAGATACAGGATACCCAGTTAACCTCGACATTCAGGTAAATAATGAATATGCTTAAATATAAGTATGTCCCAAATATTATATAGGATATATTTATACTAAAGACCTCTTATTTATCTGAAATTCAAATTTAATTAGGTGCCTTGTATTCTTATCTGCTTAATATGGCAACCCTCGGTCCTGATCCTACCATTTATTTTCTTTTTGTTTTATTTATTAATCAATTGATTTTTCTTACAATGTTTGCTTTGTTTTCTAGGTGTAATCCCCTTAGAATTTCCACCACCAATTCACCTGTGCACCATAACCACAGTCCTTTGTGTTTCTCCTGTTCCTGTCCTGATCTCAGTCCCTTCCTTTCCCCTCCCTAATGTCTCTGATTGTAGTCGTCTGTTCTGAATGTCTAATAATTTTAAGGGACAGCTGCATTTCACCAATGTCCTCGTCTGGCCAAAACGCGAACACTGGCATGGAACTTGCTATCCTGGTATAAACAACTAAAAGAAGTGAGAAATAGATGAGATAACTGTTTTCAGACATTGAACACATTTATAACAGAACTATGATCTGTGTTAGAAGTAAAATAAAAACATCTAATGTCTCCTGAACTATATGATTGGAATGATTTTAATAATGTAGAGGGAGAGTACAGTTGAAGAGCAGAACATTTCTGAATTGAGGAGGATGAGCTCAGCATAATAGATTGTAGAAGCAATTAGTATTTATAGGTCAGCACCAGAGACGAAGAGACACTCAGATAATGGGCCCGCAAGATCGATTATTCTTTATGGATTTTAGGGAAGCCTACCAGGGAGGATCATCTGTTTAGAGGCTGAGCTAAATGAAAATAAATAAATAAATAGAGTTCCAGCCAAACTAAAATGAAGAAATTCCACTACCTATCTCAAATATTAGGAAACCAGAAAGGTCTTCCTTTAAGAGTAAGGACTAGGATTGGAAGGACACAAAAACACTGATCCAAAAGAATACCTGTACCCCCGTGTTTATTGCAGCACTATTTATAATTGGTAAGACCTGGAAACAACCCAAATGCCCAAAAGTAGAGGACTGGATCAAGAAGATGTGGTACATATACACAATGGAATACTATTCAACAATCAAAAATGAGAAACTAGGGACATTTATAGAAACATGGGTGGAGCTAGAAGGAATTATACTTAGTGAAACAAGTCAGAAGGCAAGAGAAAAATGCCAGATGGCTTCACTTTTAGGAGGAATGTAAAGGAAAATTTAAAAAAATAATAAGAGCGAGCTCTAGGAAATGAGCAATTATAGCCAAAAACAAGCAGACAAACCAAAAACACAACAAGAACAAAAGGTCAAAGATGAACCATAGAGATCATTGTGGGGAGGGTGGGGAAGAGACTAGGATGAGGGCAGAAAGAGCACAAGGGACTGAGGTGACGGTGCATGCGTGAAACAGTGGTGGGAATGCCATGGGGAGTACAAATAATGTCAAATATAATTAAATAAATTAAAAAAAAAGAGTAAAGACTAGAAGAAGGAAATGTCATGAGTTCAAAATCAAAATAGAACAACTTAAAGAAAATATATTTACAGGGAAAAAACTTTTTTAACTGTCTAACAAACAGAATTCCAAATCCTTAAAATGAAGCCAACATAATCAGGAATCCCTACAATTATTAATGAGTATCCAACATAAATTAAACATTAATAGACATTGAGACCTGAAAAGTGTGTCCACAAATGAGTAATCTCAGCAGAGAGATGAAAATGATTTAAAAAATCAAATAGCGGTTTTCTAGAACTGAAAAATATATCTAAAATGAAGAATATGATGGGTTTAACAGCCTATTGGAGCCACAGAAAGAAGGATTTTCTAATTTGAAATAATTAAGACATTATTTTCCGTTTCCCCTGCAAACTTGTTTACACTGAATATTCACAAACAAAACTGTAAAAATGAGTTAGGATGTAGGTAAGTAGAAAGCAGCACATGAGATGCTTTCCTTTGGCATGCTGGAAATCATTATTTTTATTGTAGTGTATTTTTTAATCATTTTCCTCTCTGCTGAGATTACTCATTTGTGATTCACGTCATCCTTTAGTCCTCAGAAATAAAGAGTTCTGTTCACTAACTTCAACATTTGACTCATCAGTATTTTATTGATCAGTATCAATATTGACTTTTTTTCTTGGCTATCATAGGACACACTTTTCATACACACACATATGTATTTAAAATCTTGTCATTTTCCCAAATTATTTGGAAAGTACATTCAGTACTTTTATAAGAGTGCATATTTGTAAAAATTCATTAAATTATATACTTCATACTGTGCATTTCATTGTAAATTGATTTTACCTCATTAAAAGAATATAATAAAATCAATTCATCTAAATTTGGCCAAGAAATATGTAAATCATTCAAGAAAATGCTATTAATTTACTGTATATCTTCTTAACATTCAACATTAAGGTGAAACACGATATTTTCTTCTCTAATTTTCTCAAGTTATGGTTGACAGTTGCTAAAATTTATAAAGGAACGGTAGCAATATTTATGTGCATTTTCTTTTTTTAATGTTATATATTGCTCCCTTAAAAAAAAAAAAGTATGTTACTGATTTAGTATTCATTTACAAAACCATATAGAGGGCAGCCTAACACATCAATGTGTATATGTGTCATTCAACCACCACCAAAGTTCTAGTGTCATCACAGTATGAAATTGGCCCCTCTATCTCCCGATCCAATCTTTTCCCCATTTCCTCGCCCCTCCTCTCTGGTAACCATCTTATTTTTCAGAGTCTAAGAATTATTTTTGTTGTTGTTTTTTAATTTATTCACCTTAGTTACTTTTATGCCACACATGAGTGAAGCCATCTCATAACTGTCTTTCCATTTCTGACTTATTTCACTCAACATGGTCACCTCAAGCACCACTCACATTGTTGCAAAAGGGAAGATTTCATCTTTTTTAATAGCTGAGTAGTATTCCACTGAGTATATATACAATCAATCGTCTACATATAAACATTTAGATTGATTTCATGTCTGAGTAAAATCTAATATTTTTTTGCTTTCCCAACCTCCCCCATAAGTGACAACTAAGTTATCATGCCCTGGATTTCACAGTTGTGAACACTGATGACTGTGGAAGTCATTTACTCAAGGTTTCAGTCACTTAGAACAGGTCTGAAACTTGAACCCATAATCCTGACTGGGGGTCTGTAGCTTTCACTATTCCTTAGCAATATGAGCACTTACTAAGGTCTGTGAAGACTTTTGCATAAAATATTATATGTTAAGTCCAAGGAAAAAAACAGTGCCTGATAAATGTTAGTAATTATGTCTCTTGCTTGCAGGTACCACATAGATGCAAGAGAAATTTGAATGGAACAAATAAATAAAGGTAAAAGGACGTAAATTTTTATACCTAACTTATTTATTTTTACAGTTGTAGGGAAAAAATTGTCATGTTTCATAAACCAAGGTTTCTTTCTTTTAGTGTACTGCCAAGAAACACCACTGACAACATGCTGTGTCCAGAATATGGAGAGTTCTGTTGAGTCATAGTGACTAATTCCATTTGCTGTGCTTTGGAAATGAAAACCTGGGAGCTTTAGGCAGTGATAGTGACTGTGGGTGGCGAGAAAACAGAGTGAGACTTCTCTACTTGACTTTCGGTGTTTATATCATTCTTTTCTGTAATGTTTTCCTTTTGGTGCAAATGAGTTTTCAGCAGCAGATAAATTTCTTTGAAATTTGTCTCCTGAAACTTGTGTGCTTCAGTTGGAATTTTCTTTCTACAGTCTGACTTCTCCACATAATACCCCACCAAAAACTTACCTTGTTACTCACTGAGTGTGACAGCCATCTTTGCCTCTGGACAAATGTCTTTTCTTTCAATACAGAGCTTCCGGTTTCCTGGGACGCCTGAGCTGAGGAATAATAACACTGAGGAATAATTCTTGGAGGTTTAGAAAAGCTCCAGATCTCAGGCGGGAAGTCTGCTTCAGTTATCAAGACAACTCTCATTCTGACCCCTCAAATATGTTCTCTTGTTTTCTCCTAGTTTTTCATGATTGTTGGTTGGAATTTTTCACAGCTTCCATTCTTCAATCATTTCATTTCCCTCAGACAAACGGGTCTCTCTATTCTCCTACATTTTGGATTTCATGCATTACATCAGTTTGAATATCCATATTTTGGGTCATCTAGAGACTTCTGGCCAAAGCTCCTCTAAAACATGTTCTTGTGTGAACCCCTCGTGATTGTTCGATCTATTGTTTACATTCCTGATGCAGTTCAGTTGCAGACACACTTACTAATTTGAGGCTGAATACTGTACTTCTTTTTTTCCCCTCTAACCATCTTTGGTTATTCCTTACATACCCCTTCCCTGCCACCTAATTCTGTAACAAAGATATTTTTAGAATTCAGCCTAAAATGAGTTCTTGTATGTTTTTTTTAAGTGGATACTAAATGTTAGTTTCTAAACTGAATAATTAATCAGTTGAATTATATGGATCTTTCTATATCATAGTATTTAACACATAAACCTGGAAATTTGAAGGAAATTCACAAGGACTGAAGGTATTTGAATATTTTAAGTTCAAGAGGAATGTAAAGTTTTCACATGTAATTCATACTGATTATAGAAGTCATTAATCTGATTGCAAAATGAAATAATTCTTCAAGTCAATCTAATATAAAAGCTGTAAAAGGACCCTAGTAAAAACTTGCAGATTATTAGTACTCATCCATATAATTATTATTTCTCTCCTCCCATACACACACATATGTATTTAAAATCTTGTCATTTTCCAAAATTATTTGGAAAGCACCTTCAGTAGCATATTTTTAATCTATTCCAGATATTTACATTTGCTGTATTAATACACAAAATTATTTTCAAACACACACACACATACACACATTTTTATTTTTAATAATGCCCAATAGTTATTTTCTCTCTTTAAATTAAAGGCTATCTATTCATTAACAAACATGTTTATATACATGATTTCCATGTACTTAAAACCAGCAAAGATAACTAAATTACATGTAAAATTACATAACCAATAGTTTTCACACAGAGAGAAATTGAAATCATTAAAGAAAATTACCAGAGAAATTCAACTGTTAAAAACTACATGAGGAACGTGTATGTGAAGATAAAGACTAAAAAGAAGGTTAGAGCACAAACCTTCCAACACGTATGGTCAGTACCCAGTAAGCATTTCAATTAAAATAGATTCAACAGAGAATTAGAGGTAAATACCACTGGCAGGTCTGAAAGAGTAGCACCAATTGGGCATCTGGGAATGACTGCTAGAGCACTATGGAGCTCCCAGAGGTTGGTACAGTGATGTGCAAACACAGGGTCATAATTTTGAACCAGGCACTAGGACTGGTTGAGGAGCACTGGCTCATTGTCATGGTCACTGGACTGCCTCAGCAGGTGAATAATGGAATGTGGTGGCCAAATTTCTCATGCCTCCATGGCTGGGAGGTCCATGTGCACCGTCACAGAGAGACAAATGGCTGCTACTTCATTTCTGTTTTTAATTGGTGGCACTTAACTTACAGATAGATATCTACCTGCAAGGACATGGAGGAATGTAGATTTTTGCTTTTCTAGCTTCTGCATTCAAAGAAGGGCATAGACGGGGGGGTGAGATGAAGGATGAGCATGTCACCCCACAGGTTACCTGGATGAACTCTAATGTATAGACGAAGAATCTGAAGGACTCATAGAGGCTAAACAAAAAAAAAGTATGGCAGAAATATGGCCAAGATATAAATTTCCTTCACTGATTAAACCCAGTTTTCTTATTACTACATCCACTGCCATAGTCTCTCCCAAATATGGTTCAAAATTGTCATTCAAAACTGATATAGATTTTATTTTCTTTTTTTGTATTTTATTTATGTATATATATTTTGTATCATTGTTCATTTTTGGACAATGTTTCTCCTCTCAGGTGTAGTCCTGTAAAATTCCCACCACCAATTCACCTGTGCACCATCACCATTGTCCCATGTGTCCCTCCCCTGTTTTGATCCCTCTCCCTCTCCCTCCCCTGCAGAATGTCTCTGATTTATAGTTGCCTGTTAATTTTGGTTTTTTTATTTATTGTTGTTTTTTTCCTGATCCCTTATTTGGTTCCCTATATTCTCCCTATAAGTAAAACCATGGAATTTTTTTTCCCTTTCTGGCTTATTTCACTGAGAATAATCCTTTTTACCTCTAGACATCAATATATATATATATATTTTTAAAGATTTATTTATGCACACAAGAGCTGGGGTACCGGCCAGAGGCAGCTGGGGTACAGGAGAGGGGATCCACCAGAGACAGAGTGGGGAGCAGAACAGGCAGACCGACCAAAAGACACTGCTGAGGGGAGCAGCAGACAAGGTAGAAGAGGTCTGCCTCGCATGTGGGTCCCCTACCTGGCCAGCAGCAGGAATCAAACTCATGCTGCAGTGGCTGCGGTTTTGCTTCGTAGTGCGTTGCTTAACCCACTGCGCCACCAGGGAGACCCGACATCAATATATTTTAAATGTGGCCATTAAAAAACCAAAATCAATTTCTATTTCAATCACTTTTAAAAATTAGAAAAAGTTGTTAAAGAATATATCATATTCAGCTTTAGGAAGCTGCAGGTGAAGGGTTTTATTAAGGGATTTTCTTAATTATACTCATCATGTCTTAGAAGGAACTCATATGTTCTAACATCAACACAGATCTTCCATTCAGTGAAGGGACGCAGATTTCTTGAAAGATCTTACTGCCTTTTTATTTTTCCCAAGAAGCATCAAATTTTAAATGATTTTTGGACAGTCTTTTTTCTTAGTATGAGATATTAATGTCACAAAAAAAATTTAGCTATTGGAGAAAGTGACAGAAGCATGATTAACATTAATGTGACTTGTTTAGATTTTATCAAAGGATACCATGAACCAAAAAACACCTGTATTTTACTTGACTTCTCTTTTTAACCTAGCCAGGATGGATCACTTATTTTCCAAGTATCTGAGCTTCTTATTTAACCTCAGAATAATAGTAACACTTAACTGATTTGTCACTAAATAGAGATGTTGGAGAGAATAAGGCTATATAATAATTTTAATCACATATATATATATATAGTTATGTGTAACTGTACATATATAAACAAGTTATACATAAATATAAGATGGCAAACGGAAATAATTAGTTCTTATTTTACATTCTGCTATTAGGAGAAATGACTATTTTCACTTCAGTATAAAAGTAAACCGAAAAAATGAACAACGTCTTCTCTTCATTAAGAACAACTGGACTAGCCATTTGAATTTGGAGTTCATTTTAGCAAAATGCTGGTAATGAGAAAGTAGGATACTGGAGACCAAGTTAATGACCTACAACATGCTTATATTAGTGCAGCTTCATTAAAGATGAAAAACTCAGGAAATGTTTGTCATTTAAGGTTGCCTTGAGAATGGATCTTTAAAGAACATGGCATCCTTTCCTGCTTTGTTTCTGTTGCCTGATGGGGGTATTTAATTTCAATAATGTGTTCCATTCTATGATTTTAATTTCATATGTTTTAACAATAACACATTTTAGTTTAAGCTGATCTAGAGTCTTCTGTGCCTCAAGTTGATGTTCCCCCATGTTCTGGCGTGAGATCTTGTCTGATGCTCTTTTACTCTGGCCTCTAACACATGGGCCCTTCTCTGCTTCATTTCATCCTGGATTTTCTAGTCTTCTGTCAATTAGTCAGTCAGAGGTAGACCAGAAATCTCAGCCTGCATTCTGATATTTAGCTCACCAGTAGCCAATTTCCCTTTGTTTTTTGTGTTTTAGACCCTTTTTAGGCCTTTTTGCTTAGTTTGGGAATGATTTTGAGCATTCTATCTATATCGCGCCACAATCCATGAATTCTGATTCTTTTATTCAGTGTTAGATTTTCAAGATGCTAACAAGTAGTTGCATGTAACAGTAGTTCACTGATTTTCAGTATCTCTAAAAATACATAAATATATAATATTTTGTTTTCTGCTCAATCAACACAGTAGTTTTCTTTCAAGATTTTTATTTATAGGAACTACACTGCTTGAATATTTTTTCAGACGTTTGCTAGTGCCCATGCATAGTAAAGATGTTTCTTCTAAGTATGTATTTTTAAGAGTGTGATTACTAGGTCATAAAGTATATTTACAGTCAAATTTAAAGTAATGTAAAACTGCTTTCTGGAAAAGCAGGTTTGTACTTTACAAAACAACAAAATTTATAATACAGCCATCTTTATATGTTTCATTTCCTGCAGCTATGTAGGATCTGTCTTACCTTCTTCAGAGCCAAGCCTTTCAAAATTATTGTCTATGTTCACTGCCAACTCATGGTCAGCTTGCATCCAGGACCTAATCAATGGTCACCAAGCTACTCTCCCTGCCTCCCGTGAACCTACTGAACCAAATCCCTGATAATAGACTTGGATTGTTCCTAGTCTAGAAAAGACAGTTATGCTTGGATAATAAAGTTAAAGAAATGGTCTGAAGGCGTAGAACTATAGTCTGCATATCAGGACTTCTGGCAAGGCACAGAGGACAGAGTTGAGGTCATGGCAAATGATTGATAATGTTTCAGATGGTCCACGGGTACATAGTGAAGAACTAAGGAGTTAGTGAGCCAATCAAACAGATAGATGAGAAAACTCAGATATGGGAGAAGCCAATAGAATGGTAGGGGCAGAATTCAGCCCCAGCATTTTGGTTCCAAAGCCTGTTTTTCCTTTCTGTGAAAAAGTGTTTCTTGTTATTAGAGCTGGACATTATTTATATATTTTTGCATTTGGAAAAACAGTGTTAAATTAAGCTATTTGTATTTTAGATAGTTCCAGTACTCATATCCCCTCAATCTAGTGTTCATACTTTAAAACCACTCTTCCCATAAAATATATTTTGCTAATTTTTTAAAAGATTTATTTATTTATGCACACAAGAGCTGGGGTACAGGCCAGAGTCACGGGAGGTGAGAGGATTCACCAGGCAGAGTGGGGAGCAGAACAGGCAGATGGACTGAAACACACTGCTGAGGGGAGCAGTGGACCAGCAGGAGAGATCCACCGCACCATGGGTTACCTCCCCAGTCAGAGGCAGGGATCGAACTCGTGCTGCAGTGGCTGCGGTTTGCTTCATAGTGCGTTGCCTAGCGCACTGCGCCACCAGGGAGGCCCCTATTTTGTTAATTTTTTATTGCTTCAGGCAGGAGGGTAATTTCAGTTGCTGTTACTCCACCTTTCAGGAGCGGCAGTGCCTTTGAGAATATCGTCTTTAAATGCAATTTAATCTTTAGATGTAATGTATATGTTATTGTTTTTACCCATTTGTATAGCTAAAAGGGAAAGCTACATACCATGTGAATTTCTTTTTTGTTCACAAGTAGAATGATTTCTATTTTCAGGCAGCAATAGATAAACTGAGTAAGAGTAAATTTTGCCTAGCGACTGTCTCCAGCATCTTTTTCTGGCACCCCTCCACTCACAAAGAGAAACCAGTATCCCCATCCTGTTTCTTTGGGGTCAGACAAGTTTGAGTGAATAGTTTGTGTGTCCATTCTCCACGGGCAGATCTGGTGTACTAGCTCCCAGTTACTCATTAAACAACCTTGTCAACGAGTTACAAGCACTTAGCCTGTTACTCAGGATTCTCTTTTATCTTGTATCCAGTATAGGTAAATTTCTAACAGTTTCTTGGTCAATGCCACAAGACCAAGGGTCAAATTTGCAGTCATGCCTAATTCTACAGAAAAGGCCAAGGAGGCCACTATTACCTTTCCTTTTCCATTCTGTAAAATGCTCAGGACAGTGCTAGATATTTATTAAGCAAATAAAAATCTTAATATAATAATTGCATTTGTCTTAAAAACTGACAAATCAGTTTTCATTATAATACTGTAATTGTTCTTAAAAAGGAAATATGGGGGCCTACCTAGTGATGCAGTGGGTTAAGCAACACACTATGAAGCAAACCGCAGCCACTGCAGCACGAGTTCAATCCCTGCCCTGGCCGGGGAGGGGACCCACATGGTGTAGCAGACCTCTCCTGCCTAGCCCGCTGTTTCCTTCAGCAGTGTATTTCAGTCCATCTATCTGTTCTGCTTGCCACTCTGTCTCCAGTGAATCTTCCCACCTCTGGCCTGTACCCCAGTTCTTGTATGCATAAATAAATCTTTTAAAAAAAGAAAAAGATAGGTAATATCTAAATAAGTCTTTGTAAAGTGTGTCCTTTAGCTAATAATAATGTATCAGTAATGGCTTGTTAACTATAACAAATCTGCCATGCCAATGTGAAATTTTAAGAACATGGGAAACTGGGGTATAGAGCACCCCTCTATACTATAACCTCAATTTTTCTGTAAATCTAAAATTATGATGTCTGTTATTTTAAAAGTTAAACAATGTAAGAGATAAAATAATACAAAAATGTCATGAGGAAATTATTCAATTCTTGTAGTCAGTGCTTTGAAAATTCTATCATTAATTCATTCATTTAATAACTACTCCTTGAGTTACTACTTGTAGCAAGTACTAACTACCCTTTGTCTAGGGAACATAGCTATGATTCTTATAGCCATGTCTTAAATCTCATTGGTAACACATAAGTAAATCAACACAAGAACAGTGTGTTTAATGATAATCACCATAAAAGAGAAACAAAAAGTATCATTTTTTTGCATATGGTGGACCAGTTCTGCCAGCACCATTTGTTAAATAAGCTGTCTTTGTCCCATTGCAAATTCTTCGCTCCTTTGTCAAAGATCTGTTATCCATAGTTGTGTGGTTTTACTTCTGTGCTTTCTATACGGTTCCATTGGTCTGTGTGTCTGTCTTTGTACCAGTACCATGCTGTTTTAATTACTATTGCTTTGTAGTATAGTTTGAAGCCTGGTAGTGTGATATCTCCATTCTCCTTTTTTTTTAGTAGCGCTCTAGCTAATCGGGGTTTTCTGTGTCTCCATATGAATTTCATCACTATTTGGTCTATTTCCTTAAAGAATTTCATTGAGATTTTTATTGGTATTGTTGGTAGGATGGCCATTTTGATAATGTTGATTCTTCCTATCCATGAGCAGGGGATGTCTTTCCATTTCTTTGTGTCCTTCCTCTTCTATTTCTTTTAACAATGTTCTGTAATTTTCTCTATATAGTTCTTTTGTTTCTTTTGTTAGGTTGATTCCTAGATATTTGATTTTTTTTTTGGCCTCAATTGTAAAAGGTGTAATTTTCTTGATTTCTTCTTCTTTGGATTGGTTGTCTATGTATAGGAAGGCTACTGACTTTTGTGCATTGACACTAGCACACTGCTGGTGGGAATTCAAGCTAATCTAACCATTATGGAAGACCATATGGTGGTTCTTCAGTCTACTAGAAATGAACTACCATATGATCTGGCAATCCCACTCCTAGGAATCTATCCAAAGGACACAAAAACACTGATCCAAAAGAGCATCTGTACTCCTATGTTTATTGTAACACTATTTGTAATTGGTAGGACCTGGAAACAACCCAAATGCCCAAAAACAGATGACTGGATATACACAGTGGAATACTATTCAGCAATCAGAAAAGATAAACTAGAGTTATTTATAGAAACATGGATGGAGCTAGAAGGAATTATACTCAGTGAAACAAGTCAGACGGCAAGAGAAAAATATCAGATGTTTTCACTACTAGGAGGAATGTGAAAGAGCAATGGCTACAACAACAAAAAAAAGAAAAAAGAAAAAGAATGAGCTTAAGGAAAAGGGCAATTACAACCAAAAGCAATCAAAAAAACTCAACAAGACCAAAAGGTCAAAGATAAACCAAAGGGACCATGGGGTGGGGGCAGGGGATATTTGGTGAAGGGTGAAGGAAGGGCAAAGAATGGGATGAGGGCAGAAAGAGCACAAGGGACTGAGGTGATGGTGCATGGATGGAATGGTGGTGGGAACTCCCTGGGGACTACACATGGTGTCAAATATACTTAAATAAATAAATTTAATTAAATTTTAAAAAAGAAAAAGTATAATGTAAATCCATAGAGTAAAGGCTTAACTGGTGTGAATGAAATTCAACAGAGTGTGAATTGGGAAGAGTGAGAATCTTGTATTCATTTTCCAAATCTCTTCTTAGAGATTTCTTAGTAAACCATTAGTACATTATAATAGAATTAAAAACTGGTTTTTTTTGTCCACTCAAATTTCTCACTTATATTGTAAGGCCATTAAGGGTCATTATTTAAATCATCAATGTTGAAAAAGAGAATGTAGTGCTCCTGAGAAATTGATTTACCTAAGATAATTATCAAAAGAAGCTAAATTATCTCTGCTATGTGATAGAGAACATTGGGTAACCTTCATGTAATAGAAACTATTTTACTTTAAACTGATGAGATAATTTTATGTGAAGAAGCAAAGATTTCTTTCCTCACACTGATAATTAGTCGACACCTTACAACAGCCTGCTGCAAAGATATTAATTAACACAGTGAATATCAAAGTTTTAAATGTTTCTACATGTGTAGAATTATAAAGAATAGGTGATTACTCCTTAATAAGATCAACCTCCTCTAATCTATTGTAAAAAGTCACACATGCCTTGATAATGGCATTAAGATTGGATAAATGAGACCAAATTTTATCTTTACAGGTTGTATTTGTTCTTTGTACTTTAGATTAGGTAGATTAGAAAGAAAGTATTCTTTAAAATATCTCTATTCAAAGAAGTTCTAGTAATTGCTGAGTTCTAGAATATCAGATACTATTCCAAAGTCTTTAGAATTATTCAGATAAACTTAATACCAGATTTGTCAAACCACATTTTATTTACATGCTATAACCATGTTTTGAATATAAGTTAGAACAATTATTTTTAAGTTAATTTAGATGTAAGATGTACATTTAAATGCAAATTCTTAAAAGGCTAGGAAAGTATGGCCATAAATGACATTTCTAATTCATGGTTTCCCTGACTGAGTAGTATTTTTAATGTCCTCCATGACAATTCTTCTGCCAAGGACACAAATTTTATCATAAAGTGCTCTCATTGTCTAAAGGAGTCCCAAAACAATGGATCATAGGAAAGTCTTACTTAACATGTCTTTCTTAATATATAAAATTAAATTCTCGATATTTCAAAAACAAAATAATAACACTTCTTGAATTATTAAACCTTGGTTGATTCCATATATATATATATACCCAATTTTGCAAAATTGTGGATCAGATTTGGAAACAATTGGAAGAATATAACCAAATTCATTGCAATTCCAGGAGAAAACAGGTAATGAATAAACCTCTTAAATTCTACTTTAGTTTTTTTCATGTCACAGGTGCTCATGTGGAAGGCAACCATGTGGGACACCAGACAAGTAATAAACAGTATTCCTGAGCTTCCAGAACAAGGCAGTGCTCTTATATGAAAAATAGAGTATAGAGCCAGGGATTACTCTTTTAAATTCAAGAGAATATTCTTAGGGTTCAAAGGGAAGAATCATTGATTTATTCAACCAATATGACTCTGTCAATAATAACTAAAATGTTTCATATGCTTATTATGGTGTTAGCAGCATGCTGGGCCCCTTCTGCATTGTCTCTTCCTGGAAGTCCATTCTTACAAACTAAGAGCACAGAACCCACCACTCCACTGGGTTCTGGTCCTAGCACCACCATTCACAGTAGCACGACTCCAAGATGTTGATATCCTTCTACGTGCCTCAGTTTCTTCACATGGAATTAATACAAATTCTACTTGATAGAGTGGTCATGGATATTAAGTTGAAAATAACCCTCATAAACTCATATTGCTTACCTTTGTCTCTTAAATAACTCTTTCAACAGAGACATGCTTTTATATTCTGCCATTCTGGTGATTCCTACCATCACTGTACTTTCAGTAAGGTTCTTAGGAAAGATTCGTTGGGTGCTTCTGAACTTCTGACCACCTGCATTTCAAATGGAGAGCCTGTTAATTACTCCTAGGATCTACCCAATCATACTACATATCTGGGGCTGCATCTTGAGCAAACAAACATCTCTGTGAATACAAGGGTTGATACTCTGTAATAGTGAGATGGGTCTCAGTTTTTTACTATAAAATGTGGTTGGTTGTTATAGTATCTATCCTGTAAAGTTGCTGTAAAAATTAAATGAAGAACAGTATATATAAAATGTTAATGCAAGTTATTTTACTATTAACTATTATTTTATTCATTTTGTGGGAACATAAAATTTATATCAAGAGTATCAAGGTTTTTTTTGAAGTTTTTTTTTTAAAGGTAAAAACACTGTGACCTTGGTGATGGATATTAACTAGATTTGTGATTATTTCACAATACATATGTAGTGACTCGTGTACAGTTTAAGTTAATATATGCCAGTTATATATCAATTAAAATGATAAGGGTAGAAAAGAGGACTGAAAACAGGTTGTATAAGTTTTAAAGTATGGCAAAAAAAATTTAAGCTAATAAAAATATTGTGCAAGAGAATAAATGAAATTATTACAAATTATTTAGTCTATTAATAAATCACCCACTTAGAAAAATAATTTGTATGTAATAAGTTCATAATTATGAGAACCTTAATAACAGAAATTTATACTCTAGGGGTTACATACTCATCTTAACAGTTCACTGCAACAATTCTGGAAATTTTAATATATACCATGTTAAAATTACAAAGTTCTTGGCTATAAAACATGCTATAGACTTGCTTCACTTTTGATTTTATGTCTGCCATTTCCTTTGCTCTCTTCCTCCTTCCATCAGCACTTTTCCTCAATTCCTACTCGATGGGGCACACCTTAAGTTACATGACAAGATTGATAACTATTTTAAATAAGTAACAATCCTTTTTACCAAATACATTGCTGGAAAAAAAATGTGTGTTGTAGTCATGTTGACTTAAGTTTTGGCTTGATTTTTCCATATTTGCCATCAGCTGTGCAGCAGTTAGTTACTCCTATATTCATCCAACCTCTGATAATCAGCTGTAAACTGTACAATCTCACTTGTGTAGCCACAGAAAGGTGACCCAAATCACATAACACTGTGTGCTAATGCCAAGTTGTCTCATTCAAGGGCAGCTGCTCTATGCTTTGCCTTATTGATATTCAGACACAAATCAAATGGCCTTTTTTTAATACAAGCACACACCCTGCCTGTCTTCATTTTAAATCTGCTCAAATAGCTGTTACCCTTTATAAACACACAGCTGCTATCATCCCATCCCTGCGTGTTTCCCATCCTGTCACGTCTGACTAGATCATCCCAGAAAATTACTGTGTTTTTATTTCAGGAAATTTGCAGGATATAATATATTCATTTATAAAAAAGAAACAGATACAGTGAAAGAAAGCCCATTTCTCTCTGTCAAAAGAGACTATTTGAGTCATTACCTTTTGGGGAGAAATTGAGACCGCCCCCTTTATTATAAGATCAAGTGTAATGCAAAGTTCTTAAAGGTGGAAAGAAAATATTTATGCAGAAATAAAATACAATATAGCCTATAACTTTCCTTTAAAGGATATTCATTATAAAATGTCAAATCTATTTTATGAAAATGTAAAAACACAAAATATCTCCTTTTTTCAAGTGACCATTTCAACCTACTCACCCCTCAGTTAAATAAGAAAAAAGGATATTTTTTATAGCTAAATAATTATTGGAAATTGTAGTCAGAAAATTGTTCAGATTGACTTGCACTACTGATTTAACACAGGACTCCTCACGCTGATACGTATTCCTTCTTTAAGCATTCTATTCTGGAGAACCTGCAGCATTATGAATTGTGTTTGAACGTCAGCAAAAGTGCTAGAAGCTCAACAAATAGAAAAGACTTACTTTTCTTGCAGATAATCAGTGAGAAACTGAGGTAGAGAAGAAAGTAGGCAGTTTTCTGAAGCACCATGGTCTTATTTAGAGGACGTGGTGATGTCTTGCTGGGGGTCCGGTCTCACTCTGGCTCCCAACCTCTGTGTGACTCAGAAAGGAGCAGATGCCTCTAAGTCCCAGTCCCAGCCCCTGTCCCTCTTACAGCTCCTTCAGGGAAAAGCACAGATTCAAAAAGATTCAAAAAGCAGTGTGCTTCTTAGCATCTTACTTACACAGAAGAATGGGGAGATTCTTCAAACCTGGTGCAGATTTTTTTCAAGCTGGACTGGATTCATTCCCCCCTCAAGTCTTTTCTACTGGTATTCTTCCAATAGCAAGGCCTCTTCAAAAGGCCTACAGTAGGTTAGTGACCTCAGTTGCTCTTAAAATTAATTTCTAATAAATGCTTTGGCACATAATTATTACGATCTGGCAACTATTAAAGGAACCCCCTACCTTCCTGTGTACATACTCATCTTCGTAACATAGACGACATAAATTTTTCTATTCATAAATTCTCATCTTACAATTCTGATATGTTTTTATTGATAAAATAAAGATCTGGATATTATGTGGTCATTTTATACACTGTCCAGGATTTCTGGCACTTCTTTATTTTTTAGTTATCATAATAGTTGAATGCAAACATGAGTGTTTACTCTTTGCATAGACTCATTCCAGTATTTTTCTTCAGGTTAAATTATTAAAGGTTTCACAATTATAATTTCTTTTACACTTCATAGCATATTGCATTCGTTGAGACCGGAAATGCCTATTGTCTGTCTGTGATTAGTAAGTATATAGCCTTTGTCAACTGTTAACAATAGTTATTTGTTACATTTAAAATGCACTTTAAATAATGGAGTTTGTGTTAAGCTCTATAGCTTTGTCAGATGTGAGGTATTTTGATGATTCTGTAAATCCTACCCATGAATCTTAGTGGGCAAGAATAATATTTTGAGAGTCACTTTAACATTTTCTACTAATGTTATAGCTGACCTGCTCTGGAGGATTTTACTTGCTAAAGTGTGGTTTATCCATTTCAAATAATTTCTTAGAGTTCATGAAAGTCATTATTTTAAAAGTTTTTCTCTATCATGCAAACTACTTATTCTGAGCAATTTAACAGTGAAAGGTAGCTAATTTTAGATTATAGCAGCATTATTAATCTTCTAATTCCTGTATTTTATCAATTAGATAATTGAAATGCAAAGAAGTTATATTATCTGTCCAAAGTCATTTGTAAGCTAGTGGTAACACTAGTAATAGTCTCCCCAATGATTTCTAAAACATTATCCCTTCAGTATATATGTGGGACCCATTCCATCTTTATTTTTCCGTATCTTTTCCTGTTTTTTGCAACGAAAAAAGTGGAACCAGAGAGAGGTGAATAGGCAGTACATAGAGGATTTTTAGAACAGTGAAAATACTATGTGTTATCGTGATGATCAATATGTGTCATTATACTTTCATCCAAATCCATAGACTGTAACACCAAAAAGTAACTGATGGTAACCTATGGACTTTGGGTGATTATCTATGTAATATATATATATACACATACACATATATATATACACATATATATATCTGTGTGTCATTATAAGCTTATTCTTTGTATAAAATATACTATTCTGGTGAGTAATGTTGATAATGGGAGACACCATATACATGTCTTTGTAACTTGCTCTTCATTCTTCTGTAAATCTAAAACTACTCAAAAAATGTAAATTAAAAATGATGTCTACCATAGACCTCAAATCTAAGAGGGTAACAACATATAAAATCCACTGTTAGATTGGAAAGGAAATTAATAGATCTAAGTACAGAACCTGAAGATATCAGAAAAGTTTCAACGTAGGTTTAGTTATCAGCTTTATAATTGAGACAAATGAAATGTTTATTTTTTTTCCCTTTTTTTATTAAAATATATTAAAATTTACATATACTTGCCATCAATTGTAATCCCCATGTATTCCCCATCACCATCTCACCAGCGAACCATCACCTCAGTCCCTCGTGCTCCCGTCTGCCTTCAACCCTCCCCCTCCCCTCCCCACCAGGTGTCCCCAGTCTGTCCTTGTGTCCTCATTTTTGGTTTCTGTGTCTTAATTGCTGTTATTGTTATTATTATTATTGTTCTTATTC
>JAGFMF010011716.1:221953-236381 GCA_019455555.1 Galemys pyrenaicus | reverse complement strand
TGGTGAGATGGTGATGGGGAATACATGGGGATTACAATTAATGGCAAGTATATGTAAATTTTAAAATATTTTAATAAAAGAAAAAAAAAGAAAAAAAATTAAAAAAATAAAAACTGAACAAGGACAACACAAGAAAAGAAAAGTACAGGCCAATCTCTCTAATGAACACTGATTCAAAAATTCTCAATAAAATCCTAGCCAACAGAATCCAGCAATGCATCAAAAAGATAATTTACCATGACCAAGTGGGAATTATTCCAGGGGCACAAGGATGGTACTAATCTGAAAGTCAATTAATGTAATCCACACATCAAACAGAAAGAAAAATGAAAAACATAGAACCATATCAATAGATGCTGAAAAAGCATTAGACAAAGTTCAACATCCATTTATGATAAAGGCCCTCGAAGTTGCAGGATAGAAGGAACATAAAACATAATAAAAGCTATGTACAACAAACATATAGCCAATATCATTCTCAACAGTGAAAAGCTGAAAGCCTTTCCCTTAAGGTCTGGAACATTCTCACCACTGCTTTTTAATATAATACTGGAAGTCTTAGCCAGAGCAATAAGACAAGAAAAAAGCATACAAGGAATCCAAATAGGGAAAGAAAAAGCAAAACTATCACTATTTGCAGACAATATGATAATATACAGAGTGAACCCCAAAAGCTCCAAAAAACCTAATCTATTGATTACTTATTATTTAATATATTATTTCATGATCTATTATTAATATTATTTATTATTTTTTAAACCAGTTCAGTAAAGTAGCAGGATACAAAATCAACACAGAAAAGTCAGTAGCCTTCCTATATACAAACAATCAATCTGAAGAAGAACAAATCAAAGTTTCCCTTTATAATGGAAACAGACAAAAAAATCAAATACCTGCTATTAAACCTAACAAAAGAAGTGAAGGTCCAATACAAAGGGAATTACAAAACGCTGTTAAAAGAAATAGCAGAAGACACACAAAAAATGGAAAGACATCCCCTGCTTGTGGATTGGAAGAATTAACATTATAAAAATGACCATCCTACCAAAAGCAATCTACAAATTTAATGCTATTTCAATAAAAATATCCATGACATTCTTCAAAGAAATAGAACAAATATTGATGAAATTCATATGGAGCCACAAAATAACTCAAATAACCAAAGCTCTCCTGACTAAAAGAAGGGGAATGGAGGTATCACACTCCCAGACTTCAGGCTATACTACAAAGCCATAATAATTGAAAAAGCATGGTACTAGAACAAAAAAAGACACAAAAACCAATGAAACAGAGTAGAAAATACAGAAATAAAGCCACACATATGTAGACAACGAATCTTTGACAAAGGAGCAAAGAATATGCAATGGGACAAGGACAGTTTGTTCAATAAATGGTGCTGGGAAAACTGAACTATTATATGCAAAAAAAATGAAGCTATACTACTACCTTACACTATGCAAAAAAACTAACTCAAAATGTATTAAGTAATTATACATAAGATCTGAAACCATAAAATACATAGAAGAAAATATAGGCGAAACACTATATGACATCTCAGTAATGTTTTTAAAGACACAGCACCTAAAGCAAAGACAATAAAAGAAAAGATAAACATCTGGGACTAGATCAAACTAGGAGCTTCTTTAGAACAAAAGACACATTAATCTAAACAAAAAGACACCCCACTGATTGGGAGAATATTTTTGCACACAATACTACTGACAAAGGACTGATCACAAATATCTACAAAGAGCTGACCTAACTCAACAAAAACAAAATAAAAAGTCCAGAGAAAAATTGGCTAGAAGAATTAAAAAAAAAAACACTTTTCCAAAGAGGAAATGCAAATGGCCATCAGGCATATGAAAAAATGCTCAACATCTCTTGTAAGCAGGAAAATGCAAATCAAAGTAACAATGAGATACCATCTTATACCACGTATTATAAAAAGTAGCAACAAATGTTGGTGAGGATGTGGAGATAACGGAACTCTACTGCTCTGCTGATGGGAATACAAACTGGTCCAACTACTATGGGAAGCTGTGTGGAGGTTCCTCAACCAACTAAAAATGGAGCTTCCATACGATTCAGCAATTCCACTCCTATGAATTTACCCATGGACACAAAAACTTTAATTCAAAAGAATGCATGCACCCCTATGTTTATTGCAGCACTTTTTACAATAGGTAAGCTATGGGAACAACCCAAATGCCCAAAAATAGATGACTGAATTAAGAAGATATGGTATATATACACGACGAAATATTATGCAGCAGTCAAAAAATAAACTCATGTCATTCACAGCAACATGGATGGAGCTAGAATGGGTTATGGCCAGTGAAATAAACCAGAAAGAAAAATGAAGTATCAGATGGTTTCACTTAGAGGAGGAATGTAGAAGAAACAAAAAAGGGATCAGGAAAAAAATAATTATAATAAATTAAAAATCAATAGGCAACTATAAATCAGAGACATTCTGCAGTGGAAGAGGTGGGAGAAGTATCAAAACAAGAGTGGGAAGAGCACAAGGGATTATAGTGATAGTGTATGGGTGAATTGGTGATGGGAATTACACAGGAACTACAAATGAGAGGAGAAAGAATGTATTGTACGAAAATGAAGAATGTTGTAAAATATACAAAAATTTAAAAAATACTTTGAAATTAAAAAAAAAAAAAGATATACAGGGCCCTCCCGTGGTTTCGCAGTGGGTTAAGCAACGCACTATGAAGCAGAACGCAGACACTGCAGCACGATTTCGATCCCTGCCGCCGGCCAGAGAGGTGACCCACATGGTGAGGCAGACCTCTCCTGCCTTGCCCGCTGCTCCCCTAAGCAGTGTGTTTCGGTCGGTCTGCCTGTTCTGTTCCCCACTCTGTCTCGTGGATCCTTGCACTTCTGGCCTGTACCCCAGTTCTTATATAAATAAAAAAAAAATCTTTGAAAAAAAAAGATATACAGATGGCCAATAGGTACATGAAAAGATATTCAACATCACTAATCCTTAGGGAAATACAAATCCAAACACAACATATCACCTCATGCCTATGAAAATGGCTGTTATCAAAAATGCAAGCGGTAACATGTGCTGGCAAGGATGTGGAGAAAAGGGAACCCTCATACACTGTTGGTAGGAATGTAAATTGGTGCAGTCATTTTGGAAAACTGTATGGAGGTTCCTCACAAGATTAAAACTAGAACTGCTATATGACCCAGCAAATCAACTTGGGGGTATTTATGCAAAGAAACTGGAAGCACTAAAAATATATATAGAACCCAATGTTATTGTTCATGGCAAGGTTATTCACAGTACCCAAGACATGGAAGCAACATAAGTGTCCACCATTAGATGAATGGATAAAGAAAATGTACTATGTAGAGATAACCTAGCAACAAATCCACAAACATAAAACAGATCAAGCACATAGCTCAGAGAACAGATTGGTGTCTACTGGAAATAGTGATAAGGGGAAATAGCACAACGGGACAAAAAGCACAAATTTCCATTTATAAGTAAGTCCTAGGAATCTATTTATTCATTAAGATTTATTTCTTTATAAAGATTTACTTATTTATGCATACAAGAATTGGGATGTAGGCCAGAGGCGCATGGGGTGAGAGAATCCACCAGAGACAGAGTGGAGCACAAAATAGGAGAATTTACTAAAATACTCTGCTGAGCGGAGCAGCTGGAAAGACAGGAGAGGTCTGTTGTACCATGTGCGGCACCTCCCTGACTGGGGAGGAAACTCTCATTCTCCCTGGTGGGGGATCAAACTTGTGTTGCAGTGGCTGAGGATATCTTCGGAGAGCCGTGACTTAACACCTTGCGCTATCAGGGAGGTCCAAGTCCTAGGAATTTAATGTACAGAATGGTAACTGTAGTTAATAATACTGTGCTGTGTAGTTGAAAGTTGCTAAGAGTAGATCTGGCAAGTTCTCACCACAAGAAAAAAGATTTTGTAATTAAGTGTGCTGATGGATATTAACTAGACTTATTGTGGTGATCATTTCACAATATATACAAACATCATTAGGTTGTACACCTGAAACTAACGTAATAATAGGTATATATCAATTACACCTCAATAAAAGAAAAAAATTTCAAAACTTTTTTCAAAAGGTCTGGGTATCTGAAATGATGAAAATTGCCAACATGCTCCCCCCAAGGTAGTTATTCTAACTAACTGCCTACCACTCAGATTCATTTAATCATGTGCAACTCAGGGCCGAACATCTCCCCAGTTTCCATCTCCCACCACTCTCTCCTGCTTCTAGTGTATCACTTAGTCTCCACGAACTACTTGGCATTTTCTTTTATGATTCCAGATCTTGCCCTATGCTATTTTTCCTACCTGGAATGTCCTTAATCTTTTGTCAGCATGATGAACTTATATTTGCCCTTCAACGTCCATATCAAAGGTCACCTCTTGTGTGAAGTCTTTCCAAGCTTGCCATCCAGGCAAACAATTGTTGACACCTTCACAGTCACTTTTGTGATTACATCCTGGTTGTTTGGAGAGGTGCAGTTTGTTTCACTAACTTTTATGGTCTTTACAGATTGACCAGCCCAGATTAGGTACAGAGGAGGATCCTGGAAGTCTGTCGAGTGAATGGTTGTGCTTTCCATTGACTCCAGGTGCTTGCTTTCCATGGGCTTCCTTTGTGATCCCTAACTAAGTATGCTTTGAAACCACAATATTTTAATAGCACACACTTTAAGTTCCTATTCGCTGCCATCTTTCCTGTGCACACACGCCCATACACACTCACATGTTCTCCCAAGTTTGGGTAGGGTGTGTGGCTATGAGGGTGTCTATGTGTGCAGAGAAGTAGGGGAAAAGATAGAAAAGAGAGGAACAGAGATAATAGAAAGATAGGACGAGAAACAGGAGGAGAGAAGACATGGTTCAGAGTGAAAATTTCCAAGGTTACTAAGGAGTTAATGAGCCCTCTGAAATGAAAGTGATACCTTTCACTTTGATATTGTTATATCAGCAGCTGATACCTGTCAACATGTCATTACCTCTGTGGGTCAGCAGGACAGAGCTGAAGGACTTCAGCCTTAAAGAAAGGAAAAGATTTGTTGGTAATAGAGGCAAATGCCAAGCATGCCATTCTGGAAAAATCGAGGACACTGGGTTCTCACTCCCCTGTCTAAGTCCTCTATGATGACGCTGCTGAAGTCCTCTGGCTAGCTATCCTTTGGCCAGTTGTCCAAAGCAGAAACCTGGGGTCCCTCTTTTATACCTCTCTCTCACCCCTGCATTCATTTGCTCACAATGACAAAATGACCTTAAATATCTGGCAAATCATCCACTTGTCTCTACTCCCACTGCTGCCACCCAAGGTCAGTTGCCTATCATCCCTTATAGCTAGGGCAATAGACTCCTCGGTGGTCTTCTTCTTTCCAATTATGTGCCTTCTAGCCCAGAAGACAGCAGGGATGAGAATGGTTATTCTATAAAACAATCTGACCCTGTGACACCCCTGCTTCAAAGTAAGTGACCTTCACGCTAACGTTCAAATTATATTTAAAGTTCTTTACCATGCAGCATTCACAGTTCAGAAGTCTCTGTATATGAGGCACTGGGATCCAGAAGTGAGCCAACACTTCAATCCTGAAAGGATACATACTACAGTTCTTGGTCAGCTAGCTTGTCTACACCTTCACCTGCCATGGTACCATAGGACACCTGATATTTAAGTCTTAGAATAAAGTTTATTGGTATCTGACTCTCCTCTAAAGCTTGTGGTCTAGCAGAAGTCCTGGTGAAAAGATCACGTGGAGAGTGGACAGATGGATACATGGATGGATGGATGGATGGGTGGACTGACAGTTAGATGAATGGTTAGAGGAACAGGTTGAGTGGATGAAATAAGCTTCAGCAGAATAGATTGAGATTAGAGAACAGAGAAAGAAGAAACATGTTCAGAAGCCTGTCTGAAGCCACACTTCTGACAACAATTTTAAGAATCATCATTCACCATCATTCCCATTTACAAATGAGCAACTAATGGCCTGTAGATGTTGAATGACTTACTTGAGGTCACATAGTAACCAATGGGACAAGGATTTAAACGTAAAACTGTTTGGCTCTAACGATTGTGTCCTTTGCATAATCTTACAACAAAAATGGTGAGAAACATCGTGTTCAATCAGCCAAAGTAGTGGAAGTTGAATATGGATTTTGTGTCTGATGGACATGAGTAATGTTTTCAATCCCTTACTTAATTAAAATTTCTGTGTGTGTGTGTGTGTGTGTGTGATTATATGGGTAGTGGGGTCAGACAAATATGAGTTTAAATCTTGAATCTACCCGTTCAAGGACAGGAATAAGAACAATAATAATAACAATAACAGCAATAAAGACACAAAAACCAAAAATGAGGAGACAAGGACAGACTGGGGACACTTGGTGGGGAGGGGAGGAGGGAGGGTTGAGGGAAGAGGGGAGCACAGGGGACTGAGGTGATGGTGCACTGGTGAGATGGTGATGGGGAATACATGGGGATTACAATTGATGGCAAGTATATGTAATTTTTTAAAAAATATTTTATATTAATAAAAAAAAACCTTAAAAAAAATCTTGAATCTACCATGTGTAAAACTCATGGCCACTTTTGCTCAGTATTGTCATCTGTAAAACAGGGACACTAGCGACACCTATTCCACAGATTTGCTGTAATTACTAAGTGAGCATGTGCTTGTAAATCATTGAGGCTCTGTGTAGGGTCTGAGAAAAGTTTTCAGGCTTTTCTGCCCTCCCGCCATTGGTATAATGATGGACACCTGCGGTGCTACACATATGCCTAGGTGGGCATGAGCAAGTGGGCACACCTGGGTTTGGACACGGGCCTATAGAGGCAGCGTCATGAGGACATCAGTACCAACAAGCAGCAGCAAGAGCAGAAAAATGAGATGAGCGCAGCAAAGCAGCCGAAAGGGTGAGATGTGCCTGGGGCTGGGAGGCCTACCAACCTCCTGGCCCCCCGGCATCCCTGCCTGCCATGTACCTGATGCCACCTCTGACAATAAAAAGCATAAAAGCCACCGAGGGCCCCAAGACTCCTTTCCTTTACCCCTATCTGCTAGAACCATCCCGAACCTTCCCAGTGTGCCGCCTTCCTGCCACTACACTGCCACAAACACATACACACAAAGACAGAGTGGAACGAGGTGCTGAGTTGCAGGGGTGGAGCTGTATGGTTCTGCTCTTTTCTGCAAGGAGCCCACGGTCTAGCAAAGGCCACAAAAGTCATGAGAATCAATACATAATTCATGTACTATATGAAGGGAAGAAAACAAAAGCAAGGAGTGATAAGAAACCCCAGAAAAGACAAATATAAATTACATGGGGTGATGGTGTAGCGGCAGGAAGGTGCCACAGGAGGCAGGGTTTGGGATGGTTCTGGGCAGATGGGTCAGGGAAGGAGAATCTTGGAGCCCTCGGTGGCTTTTCATACTTTATTTAGTAGAGGTGGCCAGGTACATGGTAGGCATGGGTGCCGGGGGGCCGGGAGGCTAGCAGACCTCCGAGCCCCCAGCGCATCTCACCCTCTCGGCTGCTTTCTTCGCGCTGCTGCTGCTGTTGGGCCTGTCAGTTCTCTTGGTCGGTCCTCGCATCCTCATGACACTACCCATTTATGTCCCAACTCAGGTGCGCCCACTTGCGCATGCCCACCCTGGAATGCTCGCAGCACCACAGGTGTCCATCATCACACCGGTGGGAGGGTGGAAAGACCTGATAATTCTCTGACCCTACAGATGGTATAAGGCATGAGTTTTGAAAAGGTGTTATTTCAGCTGTCTTCTGAAGAATGAGGAGAAACCAACCATGAGGGTAGAGAAAGAACATCCCAGGCAGTGAAAATAACAAATGTAAAGGTCCTGAGATGGGACTGAGTTTGGTGAGTTAATGGAACAGGCTGGAGCAGAGTAGAGGGTGGGGGTTGAGGGGACATGGGGGTAGGGATCCAGGCAAGAAAGATCACTGATCACGGGAGAGACCAGAGCCAGCTCATGTGGGCTCTGGGAGTTTTTCTTGTCATGTGAATCCACTGGGGGATTTTAATCAGGAAAGTGGCATGGCCTGACACATTTTCAAAGGAGTCCTCTGCTACTGAATAGAGAGTAGATGATAGAGGGTGGGAGTGTGAGTGAGGAGCCCTAGTAAGGAAGCCATTGCAGAGGTCCCAGAGGGGGTGGTGTCTTGCATGGGAGTGGTGAGGCAGTGTTGGAGAGAGGTGTGCTTCAGAGAAAATGAGGTTTATTCCTTGACTCTTTTCTTTCTTCAAGCTCCCACATCCTGTGTATCAGCAAAGCCTTTTGTCTCTCTCTTCAGAATACATCCAAAGTCCAACCGCTTCTTACACCTCCACTTTCTCCACCTCCAGGTCACCCTTCAGCCCCAGCCCTAACACCTATAGAATCCAAGCCCGAGGATCCTGTTAACCCATTTGGTTCCAAGGCTCAAGCTAAAGGATGATAGGAAAACAGTTTTCTGCGTATGCCTTAGTGCTACAGGTGAAGAGGCTCAAAGTGCTCCAGGATGTGCTCCGTCACCACCTCTCTGCCCTCAAACCCTCCTCCTCTCCTTTTTATCACTCAACTCCAGCCACATTGGCCTCTGTAGTTCCTCAAACCTTTCTGACACACAACCAACTAAGGTTCTTTGCAAGTACTGTTCTCTGTTGAGAATGATCTTCTCTCAGTTATCTACGTGGTTACTTTCTTACCTCCTCCGGAGAAGTTTTCTCAAATGTTACCTTCTCAGTCACCTTCCTGGCCATGATAACTACACTTGCAACCTAGTTCTCAGGCACCCTGACTCTCTTTCTTCCCACTTTATTGTTTCTTCCTGCATAACACTTATTACCATCAACCATCTGCATATTTTATTTATCTTGTCTCCTTTTTGCCTCCTCTCATCAGATTATGGGTTTCATAAAGAAAGGGACATTTATTTTGTTCATTTATATGTATCTCAAGCCCTTAGGGTAGCGCTTGGCACATAATAGGTCCTCAATTAATGTGTTGAATACATTATTGGGGGAAATGAGATGACAGGAGAAAATTCTTTTGTATATGATATAAATGTGAAGACTAAAAAGGGCTCGTTGTTGCTAAATGCAGTATCAAGTGTGTGTGTGTGCGTGTGTGTGTGTGTGTAAGAAACTGTCAGTGTTCTTAACATGCAAAAGGCTCATTTGCCATTTCCACTAGCATCTTTCTCAGCAAATATCAATTTGTCAATTTCCTTCCACGATTCTTAGTGTGGAGAGCCTGCTTTACTTCTGCCAGTCAACTAATCTCTATAATGATAATTGTCATGGTTGCTCCACAGGATGTGTGCATGTGAGCATGTGTATACATGCATGCCTGTGCATGTGTGTGCATATCTGACCACTGGTCCCTTCCTCCCACAAGTACCTTCAGCAGGCATCTGCACCTATGCTGAGGTTATCCAGTGTTAATGTAGGCCATGCCCAGTGGGGTGGTACTGTCCCTGACCTTGCCAGATTAAGACAGTGAAGATAAAGTAGATGCACCTTGGACTCTGGAGCCGGATGGCTCTGTGTTCAAATTCCAGAACTACCAATTCTAAAAGGAGTGACTGGGAAAATGACTCTCTGGCTTCCGCCTTATCAAATTTATAGTGGCGATTATAATTCCTCTCTTGTGTGCTTCTTGGGAAAGTGTTACAAGCAAGTGGGAGTGGATGTTCCTTATCAACTAGAAAGTTCCATTGCAAGAGGGCAGATTTTTCATTCCTCTGTCTTGAAAGACTTCAAGCAAGACTGCTTCAGGATATTGAGTTTTTCAATTGAGAACAAGGCAGTTTGCACCAGGTTTCTTTGAGAGAGCCAGAGTGGCTGCCCCTGGATCATCAGGGGAGGGGAGTCACCTCCCATTCCCTAATGATCTGCTGAACACACTAGACTTATGGGCTTAGCCAATCTGCACAACAATGCAGTGAACTAACTACTATTACTAGCCCATTGTGCAAATACCCATGCTGAAGCCTAGAGAGGTGAAAGGATATTTTCTAGGTGGCAAAACTACTTCTGATGAAGCAGGACTTTCACTCTAAGTCTCTTCTGATTCCAGAGACTGATGATTGTTTCTCTGCTTTTTGGACTCAGCCAGACCAGTGATGGGGGTGGATAAGGTGCATCAGGGAGAGAGGAACATGAGGGATAAGGACAGGCAGATTCCTGCGGCAGGAACAGCTTCCCGGGAGGCATGCAGACTCTGGTAGAAACCCCAAAGAAATCTCTTAACCTTGGGAATATGGCCTATAGTTTGGACTAGCATGCTCTAAACAGGGGCTGCGGGTGGAGAACTGTCAAGGTCTTACCCTCCCTCCATCCAGAGACACCTTATGCAGGTCTAGCTTTTCAGCAAAAGTTAGGTAGAGGAGCCATGGGAATGGCTTCAACCCAACTGTCCATTTGAATCTCCTGGGGGATTAGATAAACCACCTGAGCCTGGGCTCTGCCCCCTGCCCCAAGAGATCCTGATTTCAGTGGTCTGCGGTTGGTAGGATGACTCAATTCCTCCTATCTCCATGTTCCATACACATAATTTTTGGATATTCATTTATTTTTTATTTTATTTGCATTATATATGTATAATTATTATTTATTTTAAAACATTTGTTAAAATAACATTAGTTCATAACATTATAAAGTTTCAGTTATGCAGCATTTTGTTTTCACATCTCAGTATGCAACCTTACACAACATTTTAAAGTTGGAGAAGCAGAGGCCCAGGATGGGCTCAATCATATGAGAATACCTTCCTGGGATACCAGGAGGTAGGCAAGAGAGAATCATCAGAACTCCAGGGAAGTGGGGAGACAATAGCTCTGCCTGGGTGGGAGCTAAAGGCATACCAGGACTGTGCTGGATGTCTCCCAACCTCTACACCTGGCAGCCTTTGGGTTCCACTTCCATGGCCTCTGCAGCTCTGGGGTATGGCAAAAAAAAAAAAATTGGTAGGGGTTGGGATCCCTGTGTTTGGGTACTTTTGGACCTTGGGCAACCTCCTTTTCCCTCTGGCCTTACATTACTCGTTTATTTAATGGAATTAGAGCAAATATCACCTAAACCAAGATTTCTTCTATTTCTGACTTACTTTGACTTTAGAAAAATTAGCAGAAAAATTAGAAAAATAAGAGATCTGAATTGTGATCCTCTGTATATGATACATCTGAGCCACAGACCCTTAATCTATAGAAAGGGAATCATTGCTGTGTCATCTCAGCCATATTCCTTGCTCTTCCCAAGCCTGTGTTCCCTCTCCCCTAAACTAAATTGTATGGGAATGGGGACAGGTTTCTATTCAGAAGGTCTGTGAGACTCTGATTCTCATTCTAACTGGCTGCTCCACAACAGGGTCAGGTGGAGGAGAATTCTATAGGGCAAGCGATCCCCACCAAGGTGGAGGGAGATCTGCAGTCAGGCCCTATCTTTTCACTCTAGTTGTCATCAGTGGGTGTGTGGGGTCTTTGGCTTTCACCTTCATCAATCTCCTCAGAATTACTTCAAGAGCCCCCCATGGCTGTGAAGAGAAAGCAGATTGTCAAGTCAGGGAACCAGTCTAGGGACAGGTGTAGGGTCTGAAACTTAGAGGATGGAGGTTCTCCCTGGTTCTGGTAGGGAGGAGGAGGACCAATTTGAGGAATGTGGGGGAATGGGTCCTGTGGGGAAAAACTCCAGAGGATGACCCTGTAGATCTGGGTCTCACCAGCAGCTCTAGCAGCCATTTTTTTCTCTAAGGCCTTCCATGAGCCAGGTGGTTTATCCATGTGGTAACACTGATTCTCCCCCTACCTCTGGAACAAGGGACTCCTATTAGTCCCATGTTACATGTTTTTCAGATGAGGCTGCTGAGGTGCAGAGGGAAGGGACTCACTGAAACCTACATAGTTAGTGTGGCAGTCCAGATTAGAACCCATCAGGCTGATTCTTAAGCCCCTTTCTTTCCACCCCATCCTGGGGACTCTAATAATAACAGCACTGATGTTCTCCTTATATATGCTAGACAGCATTCTATGTGTTTAATATATATTAACTTCTTTAATCTATACATTAATACTAGGAAGTTGTCACTGTGAGGAAAATGAGCATTCAAATAACTTGCTCTTAAAATCACAAGTTAGTTCACAGAGGAGCTGGGCCTCATAGTTCATAGTATTTCCAACAAAGTGTACAATGCTACATAGGAGGAAGTTATGCACGTGCGCACACACCCACACACCCCCCCACACACACCCTATTCACCCTACACCCTACATACCTCAGTTTGGGTCCTTGCTTCCTCCAATTGGCCTTTTATGATTATGTAACCTTGGACAAACATATCACTCCCTTTTCACTTTTCTGGACCTTAGTTTCCTCTCTGGATAGTGAAGTGATTGGACCAGATGAACTGAAAGGACCTTCCCTGCTGTTATTGCATTAATCCTAGACTCTACCCCTATGCCTCTGGTTGGGGCCTGATTTCTCTAGGTTCCTTTCTTCCCCTTTTCTCCCCTCTTTCCATTTCTAAGAGTTAGTAGGGGCTCAGACCAGGCTTTACAGGGAAAAAAGAAAATTCAGACCAGTCAGGCCTAGCCCATGAGAACTATCTCACATAATCAGTGGGTAGCACTATGACCTGTGGAGTCCAATCACCCTGCACCCACTTACCTGTTTCTTTGTCCCATCTTATGGCCTGTGTATACATCTATCAACCCACCTTCTAGTCTCCAACCTCAAGACCCAGCTTCCTAAGTTCTTTCCTTCCAGCTATCTAGAGATCAAGTTTCCATCTCTGTCTTCAAGCTTTGATTTGTTGTTATACCTGGAACTTGGGACCAGCAGCTGTCCTGACTGTCCTGACTATCCTGACTTCTCTGTTCCTCTGAGCTGATAACTGGTAGCAGTCATTAACACACAAGAATATACACATTGCCAGGAGAGGACCAGAATACACCCTCTGGTTGAAAAATGACAAAATACCACCGTATCACCTTGGAGACTAGATTGGCCACATCCTAGGCATTTAGCTCTGGACAAGTCCTCACTCTCTCTGAGCTTAAGTTTGCTTAACATTGAAAAACATGATTACTATCTCAATGGGCCACTGGAAGGATTCAGCACCACATCTCCTCTCTGAGCAGTGTCCAGACTGTAGTAGGAGAAGATCAATAATGAGTTTAGTTTTAAGTCCCACACTATATGATCAAGAGAAAGTCAATGACTCAGTTTTCTGAGCTCAGAGACAAATGTAACATAGTTGTCCAATGAAATTTTTATAAGGAAACAGTGAAATAATGAATATAAAATTCTTAGCATAGTTTCTGGCAGATGATGGAGAATCAAAAATATGTTACCCTGCTCTACCTACCTTCATGCGCTGAGATGAAACTATTTTTCCTCAAACATATTTTAGTACATAAACCTCTATGTATCTAATACTATCAATATTAAACAAATCCAGATAATAGAAAAAGGAACACTTCCCAAACCCTTTTATGAGGCTAGCCAAATAACTAGACAAATCTTGATACTAAAGCTAGCTAAAGGCATGATATGAAAGAAACATTTCAGATCAATCTCTCTTGTAAATAAAGATGAATAATTCAAAAGCAAAACATTAGGAAATGGAATAGGAAAATATATTAAAAGAATAATTCATCATGACCAAGTGAGGTATATGCCAGGAATTCAAGGGTGAAAAATCAATGAAACAACCAGTTCTTTGAAAAGTTCAATAAAATTGATAAATCTCTTGCAAGACTGACAAGTAAAGAAAGAGAAGATACACATTAACAGTATAAGGAATGAAACAGAGAGTATCAATACAGACCATGATGATATCAACAAAACAATAAGAGAACACTAGGAACAACTCTACACACATAAAAATCGACAGTTTAGATGTAGCAGATCAATTTCTTGAAAAGCATAAACTGACAATTCATCTTATATGAAACAGATACTTTGGATAGTCCTATAACCATCAAAGACATAGAATTTATAATTTTAAATGTCCCCCAAAATAAATCTCTAGACCTAGATAGTTCCACTGGAATAACAAACATAAATTCTGTAGTCTCTTCCACAGAAAAAAGGGGAGGGGGTGACTTCCAAACTCATTTCATGAAGTCAGTGCTACCCTGACACCAAAAATGTACACAAAAAAAGAAAGTTACATACCAATACCACAAAATAGAAATATTCTCAGTAAATCATCAACAAATAGAATTCAGTAAGGTAAAGAATTCTGTACCACACTGCTGGTGGGAATGCAAGCTAATCCAACCATTATGGAAGGCCCTATGGAGGTTCCTCAGTCTACTAGAAATGGAACTACCATAGGATCCGGCAATCCCACTCCTAGGGATCTACCCAAAAGACACAAAAACACTGATCCGAA
>JAGFMF010011716.1:191063-210651 GCA_019455555.1 Galemys pyrenaicus | reverse complement strand
CAGGCAGGGGTGCCGGGGGGCCGGGAGGCTGGCAGGCCTCCCAGCCCCCGGTGCATCTCACCCTCTCGGCTGCTTTCTTCTCTCTCTGCTGCTGCTGCTGCTGCTCCTCGTCCTGTCGGTTCTGTTGGCCGGTCGGTCCTCGCAGTTCTGGCGTCCTCATGACGCCGCCCATTTATGCCCGTGTCCCAACACAGGTGCGCCCACTTGTGCATGCCCACCCTGGAATGCTCGCAGCACCGCAGGTGTCCATCATCACACCGGTGGGAGGGTGGAAAGACTTGATTTCTCTAACCCTACACTGGTTCTCAGGACAACCCAATAATATGGGTACTATTGTTGCCATTCTCCAGAGAAAAGGACTACTGGGCCTTGTATTTCTGCATCCCAGAGGACAGAAGGACCTTGCTTAGGTCACACTAATGGTTAGAGGAGAGTCAGGGACTGGATCCCAGGTTTCCTATTGTTTGTCCCAAACAACTCCATTTTGTCCATGACCTCTCAAGGGCTGACAGACAGTGGTGCCTGATTGCAATCTCTTGAGGACAGGCCCTGGCTTGCAGGAAACATTATGACATTTCCATATCCTCTTCCTTCTCTCCATATTCTGGGAGCCAGCTTCCTCCCCCAACACCCCCAGAGCCCCGTTTGGGACAGAAACCAGGGCTTGAAGAAGGCATGGGAAGAAATGCAGTGGCTGCCACCCCACAGTCCCTCCAGAGGACTTCTATTTCCACCTGGACCCTGTTTACAACTACATGTGACACCAGCAAAACGGAGTGTCTGACACTCATACCCACACAGAAGTCCCAGTGAGTGATTTGGGTCAGCGGTCAAGGATTAAGAGGCTGATTTAGGTCAGGAAAAAACAGGGCACTGGCCTCTCCAGAGTAAAGCACTCTCAGGCCCAAATGAAGTCTTCTGAACTCTGTCCCTGCCACCTCTCTTTATAACCGAAAAAAGCTGGCATCTTTGTAGAACCCCACCCCCAGAGACAGATGCCAGAGGAGGAAAAGTCCTTCTTTGCCTCTGAGCCCTGTGGTCTTTCTCTGAAATGGGGTTGACAGGTAAAGCGAGATCACCGTCAGCTCTGCCATTCCAGAGAATGACAGTGGAGGTTTGTTTTCAGGGAGGAGCCAGCAATACTCGCCTCCATGCAAGGGGCAAAGGCTGGGGCGGGGGTGGGGGCAGGTGGCAGGAGGTAGACCATCAGCCAGAGACACATGAACCAGAGACAGGGGAAGTACATGCCCCGACTAGGGAGACACATTCAGACAGGCTGGACTGACATCCATCTGAGAGGCCAGAGAATACCAGAGCTTATCCTGAGCCTGTCCCCAAGATCTGGAGTTGACATGTCAGAACACGCTATGGATAAAGCAGACTCCTGCTGAGGTGAGGAGCCCTTTGTGCACTTTGATTTTTCTTAAAATCCTTGTGTATTTTTGCTCTGGTTATAAAATCGAAACCACTCATAGCGGAGGATCTAGAAAATAACGACAAGTACAAAGAAAAAAATTAACCGTGTGACTTTGGGCAAGTCTTTTAACCTCTCTGTGTCTCAGTCTGTTAAAAGAAAAGGGGTGACACCATCCTTCTCTTGCAAGGTACTTAAAAGTACTAAATCCATGTAAACCATATGTAAAGTGCTAAGAAAAGTGTAGTGCCTAGGAGGTGGTATCCAAGTATTAGCTTCTATTATTGTGATCCACCCTAATCTCACCACCCAGACTCAGGGGCTGTAAACAACTGGTTGATTTTCTTCCAGTCATTTTATTTCACTATTTATGGTTTATAAAAAAAGGAAATCAGGATTATTGTATATGTGAATTGGTATTTTGCATATTTACCTTAGCATTACAATATGAGCATTTTCTGCATCATCACACATCCTTCAAAGCATCCTTAAAAGTTTTGTACTAATCTTTTAACCCTTTTACTAATGTTGATCATTTAGCTTATTACAGATTTTTATGATTAACTTTAGCTTACATTTTAATCCAAATTTGCAAATATTTCCTAAGCATAGATTCCTGGAAAGGTAATTACTGATTCAAAGTGTAGACCTGTTTTTATGGGTCTTGATATTTCCAGTTTGCCTACCGATGGCTACACCAATGGACACTGCCATCAACACTATGAGATTACTTATGTCACTACAAGCTGGCTGGCATTGAACATTATTTCTTTACATTTTTTCTGAATTGATGGATAAAAAGTTACATTTTTTCATATTCCTTTTGACTTGAATCAGTGACAGGATAGAGTAGCAGGGGAAAGGCTGTTATATGGAATGGGCCATGTAGTTTGGAGAGCTTAGTGAAGGTGCCCAAAGAAGAGAGGTCATGCCCACACCCAGTTAGGCTGCCTGCCTGGGGGAGGGGCAAGAACAAGAAGAAAAGGTGGGCTCATGTGGCTACTCTAAGAAACTCAGAAAAAACTCCTAGTACAAGGGGAACAAGGACCAGGGAGAAGTGATAGCTACTCCTCGAGTTGGCCAAAGTCCTCCCACAAATTCCTGTGGAGTCCCCTGTCTGGCTAGACAAGAATAATCCTAATGAAAATTGGACTTGGAAATGCAAATACCAACACAGAGCCCAGTGGGTTGACACGACTTCAGAACATTCTGGGCACTATGATGGCTCTGGTGATGAGGGGGAGACTGGCTGAAAAGGAATTGCAGAAGCTTTCAAAGAAGCAGAGGATGGGATACTACAGAGTTCCAAGGGCAGCTGGGCATGCTGCGGAAGGTGGTGTGGCCAATTCCCCAGCTAGGACAGTCTTCCTGGGCAGTACAGGTGCCAGCTGGGGCCTGGAGTTCAGGACTGGACTAGAGGCCCAAAATCCCAGCCTGGCAATCCAAAGGCAAAGAAGCTGGCATGAACTGGTGAGCATAATGCCATCAAGGTGCATATTAATATTATCAGTAGACTACAGTTTTGTTTCTGGGGCACCAACTCTTGGTCAGGCATGGGGAGGGTCAACAGCACTTTCGATACATGGGAAAATGGGCACAGAATGGGTAAGTAAAATGTGCAACATTATACAGGCAGGAGCTGGCAGAGCCAGGGCAGAGTCCAGGATCTTTGTACTCAGGCCTCTTTAGGTGATGAGTCTGGGCCTCTTGCCGATGTCCTAGGATGGAGTTGGTGGCAAGGTCTCCTCTGTCTTGAGGATGTCACTACCTAAGATTCCTGAAGAGGTGTTAGCTAGAGGACAATGAGAATTTGTTTGTCTAAAAGTCCTGAGACAATAAAACAAAAAAGAATGGGCTTAGCAGCAAGAACTTAGGCTAGACACCAAGAAGAACTTTTTCTGAATAAGAACTTTTAGATATAGTGGGTAACTGGGGTTACCCTCCCCTCTCTCAACATCTCATCAATCCCAGGAAGCATGACCTCTGGAGTCGATCCTGCTCACACTAGCAAGTTTGGAAAACCAAGGTCACTTGCAGGCTACAGAACAGCTGGAATACAGCTTAAGCCATGGGAGGCATCAGCTCAAGCCAGGAACGGCTTGAATTTTTGTCACTCATGCCTCTTGCCACTTCCTGCCTACTAGCTCTCCATTTGAGCCAGTGGCCTTCCTAATCATCCTGGGAAGTATCAGAGAGAGAAACTCAGAGGGATGCATTGGGGGCAGGAATGGACTAATGTCTCAGAAATTGTGTCCCTCCTTGGTAACTACTGCTTGTGTGACCTTGAGCAAATGTATACACCTTCCTGGGTGTCACTTCAGGACTCTGTCAAATGGAGATGATAATAATAAATACCTGATTGGCTTGCTGTGAGGGTGCCAATGAGGCAGTGTATTTGGTCATTGAACCCTGCTGGAGCACCTGTCTTCTGCTGTCCCCACTGCTGAGCAGCTGCAGAGCACAAACATGAACTGAAAATTTAACTCTCACCCCGGTATTCGAGGATCCTTCTGCTCAGTGACGGGGCTCAAAGGTGAAGCTCTGTGCCCAATCCAGAGGGGGCCCATAGCAGGGCCTCAGCAGTGCTACTTTCCAGGTTTTGTGAGAACTCAGGTTCATGAGCAGTGACCATGGATTGCAAAACCCTTGTCATGCATCTGCTCAGCTCGTTGGATACCCACAACAGGCCGGGCCCTCCTGTTTCAGGGAAGGAAACTGAGACCCTAAGAGATGAAATGCCTCACCATGGTCACACAGGTCATGAGTGGCAGAGGGAAAATGCTAGGTCCAGGTGCTCACTGGGGCTCACGGAGAGCCTGCAGTACCTCTGGTTTTGCCCCGAGACCTCCCGTTCTCATGCTCGTACTGACCACTTCAATGTAGAGGCCCCCCCTAGGATGTATGACCAGCCATCAGACCCATACATAGCTTGATTTTTAAAAAAATCCAATTCCATGTAAGCTACAGGACAAAGTGTTCTCAGTGCCAGTGGGCTTGGGAAAGAGTGGGGGCTAGGAGAACACCTGTGTCCCCAAATCTGCCTTTTCTATGGTTTCCTGTTCCAATGCAGATAGGATCTAGACTTACAGGATGAACTATCCGAAGTTTTCTGTGCCATTGAAACTCTGGGTATATCCTAAAATCCCTGTATTGCCTAAATGTCAGGAGAGGGGCTATCTGTTCCTGTAGAGAACTTTCTAGGCATATGAATAAGAGATATTGGGTTAGCCTGAACCAGTGTGTGTGAATGAGGATGGAAGTTGCTCAGTCATCATTTAAGGATCTGTATTCATCTGTTGCTAGGTAAATCAATGAGCATCAAGGTACATCTCAAATAGGAATAGAAGGCTCTTCTCAACTCACTTTGAGGGGAAAGAGGGAGGGAGGAAGGGAGAGAGAGAGAGGGAAGGGAGGGAGTTTCTGGATCCCTAGATTCTTAGCCTGAGATGTGGTTATCTCAGTGTCTGAATGCAGAAACTGGGGAAGAGGGAAAGAGGGAGTAACCATGGCAAGGTTTGTGGGAGATGTGTTCACATGTGTGACTTGTCCTTGTGGATGATATCCTGTTTAATGGATGAGGAGACTGAGATTCAGAGGTGTGAGGGAACTGGCCCAAAGACCAAAAGTGGGGACTTGCTGTTGACACATACATGGGAGAGAGAAGGGGTGCTGGGAATGCTCCTGAATCAACAGTGACAGCTCAGGGCAGGCCAAACCCAGTCAGGTGCCCACCCCAGGTGCTTCCTCACAAGCCTTTCATAAGTCATCTGGCTCTTCCATTCACAGAGTGAGACTCAGAGGGAATGCCTTCCCATGGCCCAAGCATTTTCAGGAGGCAGAGGATTTGTATCTAGTCAGAAACCAAAAGAGGTCCAGTGACCTCAGTCCAGAGGAAAGCCCCTCCTGCCTGTCTGGTCCCCTTGGCACCTTCTTGGAGCTTCCGTGGAGTCTTTGCCAAGCCTATTTGCTGGGGTTTTTCCAGAGGTCTAGGGAAATTCCAGGAGTCAAGGATGTCAACGTTTTTCACATACTGTCACAGCACCCTGCAAGTGTGCCAAGTTTATCGCACTCAGCTAGTCTATCTCATGAATACGGGTGAGTGAGCTGGACTGTACACACACATACACACATACTATGTGACCAACTGACTCCACAAGCATCCCCCATGCCTATATCCTCTCTTCCTGTTTACACGTTAGCGAATCACCCCTCACACTAATATGAGGGTGTGCAGGGGTCACAGCAATGCTTCGGGAACAGCTTCTGCCGAGTCTAAGCCTGGAGGTACAACCCTTCAGCCCCAATTTCTCTCTCCCTTTCTTCTCCTTTCCTACCTCTCCTCACCCTTTCCTCCTCCGACAGAAGATTGCTCTCCTCTTCTGAAGACCACCTGAGATTAGCCACCCCTCACTTCAGCATACCCGTGTCATCAGCTCAGGTCCCACTGTCACAGGGAATATAGCTGAGTCTGCTGCAGTGTGGATGAACATGGACAGAATGCCTTCCTTGTTTGGCAGGTGTGTTGTAAGGAATGAAGGGCATTTTAGGAGCACCAGACTAGGCCAGAGAGCTCTGTTGAATATGATAGGCCTAGGCAAGGGCTCTACTTCCAGAAGACTCCATTAGGGAAGTACAGCTATAAGTAGTACAACGTTATGTTTAAGAGCAGATTGGAGCCCAACTGCCAGGTGACATGGGAAAGTTAATTTATCTGTGTATCTCACCCTCCTCATCTGTGATTTGGGATAATAATGGTAATTTGCCTCATAGGGTGGTTTTGAGGATCAAGTGAATTGATACATGTAAAATGCTTGTACGGCGCCTGACACAGAAGAAGCACTACATAAAGGTGTGTTATTATTTTAAAGATCAGACATAGCATTGTTCCAAGACCCTCCTCCCCACCTTCTGCCCCACACATAACCCAGTCATTTCTTCTGCCTTTGCAGACATCAAATCAGCTAACAGGACATCAAGCCCAAACCTTGACCTCCAAGTCTTGGCAGAAGCCATATGACTCAAGCAGTCTCAGTACCCACTCATCCTCCATCTCTAACATTCAGTTTTGTTCTCTTCTGGTCATTGCCCATTGATGAGACTCTCAGGTTACTCCTGGTATCCCAGTTTCTCCCAACCTATTCCCTTGGTTCCTAGCCCTACTCTTTCACTTTGTTTGGCCTATGGCCAAGAACTAAACTCCTGATTTCAACTCTCCAACCAGGGGAAGGCTCACACTGGCTCAGGAAAACTGTTGCACATATCACTTCCAAAATCTGTATCCAGTGATACCACGTTGATAGCTGGAATTCAGCCACCAAGATAACTGGCAAACTACAAATCAGGGTTTATTTTCTTCCCTCCCAGTAAGCCATTTGTCAAACATTTACCAGCCTGTCCTCATTTATTCCTCTGCATTGCTCCCTGAAACCCCTCCTGAAATAACAATGGCTCATTCTTCTCACAGATCCTAGGTCCACCTATAGCCTGCTCCCTGCAATAGCTCTCCCATTTTGATAATACCCAGTGGCTTTCTCAGGGAAATATCTCAGGCTTTCTCAGGGGCCACTGCTGACTGAGTCCCTTCCCTTTAGCATCAAATGTTGCCCACTTTGCTCTCCTCACTGCCAGCCAGGCTTATCTCCCAGGCTCTATCATAATAGAGTAGGGGCATCTTATGCTGGACCCCTGACTCTTTCCTTTCTCTGCCTGTACAGTGCTGCTGCACGGAGACGACAGCCACATATCCAAGTCCTGAGCAGGCCAGGATGAAGCAGAAGCTACAATCTCCAAAGTAGAGTTTAGGATTGGACTGAGACTATTGTTTGCTCTGCTTGGAAGTAGGAGGCTTCAGAGAAAGCCACTCAGGCCAGTGCTTGCCTGCTGTAGCTGGCTGTGAGTCAGCCAACTCATTCTTATTGTTCATGTCTTCTTAGAATAAAAACTGTCTGAGAACAGGGATTTGATGCTTGTTTGCTTTTCTTCTATGTTCCGAGGGCTGAGATCAGTGCTGGACATTACTGAGAGTTCAATAAATATAAGTTGAATGACTAAATAAAAGGAGGGATAAATGAACAAGTTTGGTCATTCAACAAATGTTTCCCTAAACTTCTAGTCTATATCAGGTTATTCTGGATCCCAGTGATACAAAGAAAATAAGATATGGTCCCTGGACTCAAGGAGCTTCTGGTCCTGGGGGGTCATGGATGGGGGTATTTTATAGAACCTGGGAATAACCACCAGATGTATTGTGAGCTCTGGTGCCAACTGGAATAGAGGCAGAAACTCACAGCTTCCTGGCCAAGATGAGGTGCTGTGCAGCCAGGGAGCCATGCTTTTATCTACATTTGCTCAGTGGACTGTGCTGGCTGTTGGTGGAGGTGGCTATCCAGGGCCTCTTGGTCAGAACACCCCCGACTCCCCCCACCCACTCCATCCACTTGGCCTCACTCACCCAAGAGGCCTGAGCTGTTGGCCAGGAAAGAGGAGTCAGGCAGGGAATCCTGGCCCCTCCCAGCTTGAGAATGGGCCCAGAAGGGCCTGGCATGCTTCTAATATCAAGCAGCAAATTCAGTCAGGCAGATGAGAATTCCTATTATTTTAATATATTTAGAAGAGAGTTTAAGGTGGATTTTGTTGCATGCTGTATATTTTTACAACATGAGGTCAGGCCACTTTGATAAATGCTGTAGTGCATGTAGGAGGGGACTTGGGGGGAACTTAGGGGGGGGGAGAGAGAGAGAGAGAGAGAGAGAGAGAGACTGACTGTGTGTTTATGGATCTGTCTTTTGTACATGTGTCTGTGACTCCATGTGTGTTTCTGGGCCTGTTTGTTGTTTGAGTAGGCAAATCCATTTGGGTTTAAATAGGATGATTTTTCCACCTGCAGGAAGCAAGGCAGCCAAAGGCTGATTGGGGCTGCTTCACTCTGTGCCTCTCAGAAGGCCTTGGGCTGGAACTTCGGTTGCTCCTGAGGCCAGACCCTGGGCTCTGCTTAGAAATTGAGATGCAGGCAGCCTGCCAGAAAGGTAGGGGCAGTTCCCAGGAGCCTGAAAGGCCCTACTCTGAGGTAATCCTCAGCCAAGGAGGGGCCCTGGGTCCACACATGCCCCACTGACTATACCATGTGGCTACTTACACACCATCCCTGCAGGGGCCCCAGACCTGTTTGCAGGCAGCACATGGGGCTCCCAAACCTTCTGGGAAAATGGCCGAGGCGTTAGTCCAAGACCAATGCCTCTGGAGCATGGGGACTCACCGTGACTTTCTTGAGACCAGAATGTACATGCTCTGCAGGAGGGAGCTGATAACCTGGTTAGGAGAAAAGGTTTGCAATCTGGACACTGGGGGATGGGTATTGTGACCTTTGGAGGACTTTGCCAGTACAAAAATATTTGGCTGAAAGGTTTTCTTCCACTGTCAACATGGGCGGTGGGGGAAAGAATGAGAAATGTTCTTGCTTTCTGAAGAACTTTCCCTAGCTCAGGGTCCCGAGGATGCACCCCAGTTATTGTAGCTGGCACTGACAGATGACCTGGGGTGATGCTGACTGCACCCTTCTCTACTGGACTTTTGAAAACCAGCATGGTTCTCATTGACCCTTGGGGCCTCCTCCTGTTCTAGGTAGTCATTTCCATGACAAGGTGGGCCAGCTTGGTAAACCTTTCCTCCGTGGAGACAGAAGAATCTCCAGCCCCCTTTCTCTGCCTCTATCTGGCCTCAGTGCATAAAAGGGACAGGTCTGTCCCAATGACCTCTTTGGCTTACCCTGGTAGCTTTTTATCTTTTTTTGGAGGGGGGCCAGAAAATTGCCACATAAAGGACTAGAGGAGAGGGAAAGCGAGAACCAGAGAAGGGGAGAGGAGGAGAAAGACAAAGGCCATATTGTTATCTCTTCAAGAACTCTGTGGGCACTTCTTCAAATGGGACGATTGACTGGTCTGCGGTCATCGCTGAAGAGAAATCTGAACTTGGGACAGGCTTGGTGGCCTACAAACAAAGCAGCAGAGTTGAGGAATCTCTGTCTTTGCTCACAAGCCACCAGTCATTTGATGGCTCGTCCTACCCCGTGCCACCATCTACCTCATACCATCATCCTCTGGATTAGGCCTAACCACTACCACCCTCAGGGATGTCATCTGAGGCCCGTAGGTCTGGCCAGCTCTTCGCACCTTAGAAAACTTTCAGCTGCCCACATTCAAGTATTGCAGATCAGGAGACAGTCAATCTTCATCATTTCTGTCTCTGTCATACTACCTACAAGTTTGTATCCACTGCCTATCCTATGCATTAGGTCATCCAGAGGCGGATATTAGGAGAAAGGGTAAAAAATGCTTAAGAATGGGAGCTCCTTAAGGAAACCTTTGCAGGCAGAGAAAGTGTCAGGGTAGTGGGTTTACTGCAGAAGGCCTGGAGCCAAATCCAGGGCAAAAGAACAAAGTTCACATGAGGGGCTGGGTAGACACGGCAGACTGGTCATGAACTATGCACAGAGCTTGCTCCAGGAGGCAAAAAAATGGCCAGAATGTCCCTGGGGCAGAGACAGCTGCTGAGGGGTGAGGGGAGCAGGAGATATTATAAAGGAGTTGTTGAGGTAGGTAGGAAATCCTAGCCAGTAGGCCTGAATGGCAGGTGTGGGGTCCAGGAATTTAGGTTAGTGAGGGGCCTGTGGAGTCTGGCCAGGCCCCCAGGCTCTGTTCTAGGGGTGCCCTGGAAGCATTGCAGCTTCTGAAGCTGTGAGCCTGAAAGATTCCTCTTCCCAGACAGCATGCAGTTCCTCCTTTGGGCACATGCCAGCAAGGGCCTATGTTTGCAGTGGGCATGCCCAATTCCTGCCCACCTATCTGAGGTACCTTGGGCAATTGCCCTTGCCTTCAGCCTCTGCCCCCTGTCAGGGCTGAGGAGAATGGAGAGATCCCACCACCTGCCTGTCCAGCCCAATTCCAAACGATATCTCTAAAACCTTTGCTCTAAAATCAGTCCCCTGAGTGTGGCTGCCTGGTGTCCCTCTTCCACTTCATCCACCTCCATGGGAGCCAGTCTTTCTGCTTGGATCTCAGGACAATGTTCCGGAGTTCAGCAGACAGAGCTCACTAGAGACCCAGCCTCTTGTCATCCCTTTATAGCTACCACCTGAAACTAGTGTCGTTCTTCCCAAGGTGCCTAGTCCTCTTGTTCTTTCTTTTTTTAAAAGATTTTATTTATGCATACAAGCACTGGGGTACAGACCAGAGGTGTTGGGGGGCGAGAGGATTCACCACAGACAGAGCGGGGAGCAGAACAGGCAGATAACAGAAGTACACTGCTGAGGGGAGCAGCGGGCACAGCAGGAGAGGTCTGCCGCACCATGTGGGTCCCCCCCCTGGCCGGCAGCAGGGATCGAACTCGTGCTGCAGTGGCTGCGGCCTGCTTCATAGTGCATTACTTAACCCACTGCACCACCAGGGAGGCCCAGTCCTTTTGTTCTTGCTACCCCTACTCCCCACCCCACCCCATCTCTTCTCTCTTCTCCAGTTCATAGCCAACTCCAACAGCCACTCTTCCTAAAGTCAAACATTTTGCCAACTTCCAATATGGTGCCCTAGTTTCTCTCAGTGGCTCCATCTCTTTACCTCCCCAGAATTACCGCAACTGTCTGCCCGTATTTGCCCCCAAGTTTTCCATGTTCAATTTTTCCACAGATCACAAAAGTCTACTTGCTGTGGGTAATTATGGACACCATACTTAGTCCTTGGTTCTCTCCATCTCCAGCAAATCAGAGAGGGAAAGATTTCTTTCCAGGTGGTGACAGAGGCACCCTGAAGCATCTTCATCTGTATTGGCACCTCCTTCCTTGAAGAGACAGGACTTTGTGCCAGAAAGCCGTGACCTAGGCCCAACCAAGTCTGGCTTGCACTCCCAGCTCTGCCCCTGCCTCACTGGGTAGTGTTGGGTGGTCATGCCCCTTCTCTGCTTCCCCAGCTGGCATGCGCTGGGATGGGCGTCAGGCATTTGCCACAGTCCTTCCAGCTCCAAACTGGTCTCAGCCTACACACAGAGGGTAGGATGTGCTGGCCACTGTAGTGATGCCACACTGACTGTCACCGACACCAGGACCATGCTGTGACACTGACAGGTCTGGACCCTGGGGAAGGCCACTGCACATCAGAAGCCACAGGTCCAAAGGAGGCAGTTCCCACCCTGCCGCCTGCTGCCTGGAAGCCTCTTCAGTTCCATATTTCTGGACCCCACCCTCCTTCTTTGTGTTGCTTCCCAGCCAGACCCCACTCCTTTCGCGAACCCCACCTTCCATCTGGCCCCATTTCCTTTCCTTGGCCCCTCATTCCACCACTGCCTCCTCTTGAAATGCTGGGCCCTGTTCAGGGATGCAGGGCTCCTTCTCCCCCTCCCTTCTGCTGTTTCACCAGCCGGGAATTCCTTTGGAAACAGAGCCTGGAAATCCTCCCGTCTCTGGGAAGCACTGGCCCCTACCCCAGCGGCCCAGCTGCCAAGCCTAGGCCTGTGGCAGGTGTGTGTGTTGGTGTCTGGCCCCAGAGATTTATAACCTGCAGCAGGAGGAAGGCTCTTGCCTTTGGAAGTCTTTATTCTCTCCTCAAACAAAGGCCTGTAGCCAGGCCCCCAGAGGAGCAAACAAGCACAGAGGAAACAGCAGGCCCTGCTCTCACCTCTCACCCTCCCCTCGCTGCCAGCCACTGTTCAGCCCCACTTCGTCCTGGCGCCACACTCCCTCTGGCTTCTCCATTGCTTCTCCACTGGCGAGTGTGGTGTTCACTTTTTCTCCCTTGCTTCTTTTCAAAGGTCTCTCACATTCACCCCCTCTTTCCCAGGCCTACCCATCTCCCCTCCCTACCTGCCCTCCATGTTGACTGATCTTCCCCCCAACACAAATCTGATTTCATCACTCGCCTGCTCCAGAATGCTTGCAGGGCTCCCTTGCCTACAGTCAAGTTACAACTAGTTAACTTGCTAGTCAAGGCTCCAGCTTCGTTCCCAGCATCATTACCCACCCTTTGAAATCTTGAACCCCATATTTGAGTCATGCAGGGTGCCTTTGTCTTCAAAATAGGGACCTTTGCCCCTCATACTGTGTACCAAACCAGACATTCCACCCCCCACTGCACCCTCCTCACAGCATCCTGCCCCCTCAGGAGACTTCCCATCTTCCCTCACACCTGGCATCTCTTCAGGGACCAAGTCCCATCAAACCACTATGTCTACCTTCCCCGACACCCCCATTCTGTCCCAACTGTCACCACTGCAGAACACAGCAGGCTCCTCTCTTGCCTGACATGCAGCCTTGTCAAGAGGTCAAACCAAGGTCTGATCCGGGTCTGCCCCTTCTTGAGACTTACCGCTGAGAGGATACCTTTCCTTCCCACACTGAGCTCCCAAGGCCACAGTCCTTGACTCCTTCAGTTCCTTGCCTTTTCCCAGCCCCCAACTTACAAGGTCATATTCCCAGTCTTTGTTCCTCTTATTGCCTTCACCTGGAATGTTGCCCCTGTTCTCTGCCCGTTCAAATTCCCTGCAGGGCTCTATGCAAATGCTATGTCCCCCAGCAAGCCTTCCCTGACATCTCCAAGCCTCCCTGTTGGAAATATCCTCTCTTCTCTAAACCTGGCTGAACTGTCTGTCCAGGTTTAGTGTAGTGGTTAAGAGTACAGGCCCTGGAGCCAGACTCCTTAGTACAGAAACCCAGCTCTGACATTCTCTCCTTCCTAGGGCAATCGATGGAAGCTCTTCCAGCCTTGGTTTCTCCACCTATAAAATGGAAATAGTTGTAGTTACTGCTTTATGGGGCTCTGGTGAGAAGGAAACAATTAATCAGCGTGCAGTGCTTAGAAAAGTGCCCACTGTAATGCAAATGCTGTCATGGCATTTATATTGCTATTAGTAGCAATAGGACCTCATTTCCTGGTCTGCCAGACCCTCGTGGGCAGGAACCAACTCAGACCCCTTTCATCTCCCATATTGAAGCTGCTCAGAGATATGTGCTGACTGAACCGAGGAGATGACACCTATCCTGCCACCTCAGGCCCCAGCAAGGCCCAGAAGGAAGGAGGGAGGCCAACTAGATGCAGGGGATGTGATCCTGTCCTTGCTGCTAGTGGGCCCAAGCCCCAATTCCCCAAGCCCTCTGCCTCTCCTCTGAGGCCAGGGTGCAGCTGAACGTGCCTGAGCATCCCTGAGCATGGGGGCGATGGAGACAAATTGGAGGGAATTCAGATGAGCGAAGTCCCTGAGCCCTTGGGAAAGGGCAGGCCCAGCTGAAGAGGAGATGAAAGCAGTTCCATGTGTGTGGCTTGGCTGAAGGACAGCACTGGGTGTGGCGGGGGACATGATAACTGGAGACAGAGATTCCAGCAGTGCAAACAAACTGGAGAGGGGGGCTGGCTGTGTGCTCCATGGTGGGGCAGCAATGCAGAGAGACACAGGCTTTTGCAAGGCAAGCCTGTAGCTTCCTGGAGCCCCAGGCAACCCACTAGCCCCTGTCCTCTGGCCTAGATCGAATATCCTCTGCACAAATGCTCAGGGCTGGCAGTTCTGCAGAGCTGGTCCTGGGCAGGAGGGGAACTCAGCTGGCCCCTCTCTCCCTCTACCCATGGCCAGTTTGAGGCTGGACCTGGGGTGGGCTCTGAGGTCCAAGGGTCTGAGGTCCAAGTCCTTGGCACCCTGACAGTTCACAAGGCTCCACTCTGGGAGTGGTATGCATTCCCTGCCAACCCACGCACCACAGGGCTTGTCAGCTCTGGGCTCCCCCACCTTCCCTTGCCCCACCCCCTGCTTAAAGCCATTGTTTTCAAACCGTTGACCTCTGCCCTCTCCTCCCGGGTACTAAGGGGCATCTCAGGGGCATGGAGAGGGCGGGAGGAAACATTGGAAATGGCCTCTCCATCCTCCCCTTAGATCAGGGCTTCATCGTCCTTGGGCCAAGATAAATAAAGCAAGCAAGGGAGAGGCCCCTGCATGCTCAGTGTTGATGACTGAACAGCTCAGTTGTGGGGGTTGAGGGTGGAGTGTCAGTCCACCCAAGGCTGCCTTGGAGCCCTCCTAAAAGGGATGTGGCAGAAAGGGTGCCTGGGCCAGGTGCCCACAAGTCAGGCACATGAGGCACAAAGTAGAACACCCCCTCAGTATCCCCTCCCCGTGACTGAGTTTTCTTGCATGCTGAGTCTAGCAGCTCTGCAGAGAGAGCTAGGGAACCTAGGAGGAAGGAGGAGACAGGAGATGTGAGGGAGTGGTAGGAGGCTGTCCCTGACTAGACCCCTAACCCCTTCCACCCCTGCCACCCAGGCTGGTCTCTGGCCTGCTTGGGACCCCTGGTCTATTTCCTGTGGTCAGAAAGTCTAAGAGTCCTCAGAATGGGGAACTTCGAGGACCAAAGTGACGGAACTTCCAAAGCCAAGAGCTCCCTGGAGGAACTGCTGGACACCTTCCACCCTGACCCCATGAAGAGTCTCAGTCAGAACCCTTTTGGTACACAGAAAAAGGCACACAGATCTTAAGTCAGACAGAGTGGAGTCCTGGGTGAGCCCCTTCTTTCTTGAAGTCTTACTTTTCAACACAAAATGGAGAACAAAATCTCTACCTCATAGGACTGAGACAATTCACAGCAGTTAATGGGGTAATGACATGCAGGGACAGCTAGGTGCCGGCAGCCTTTCCTGTCTCTGTTCTGGTTGTGCCCCCAGGCTGCCTTGTAGGGCCTGAAACCACAGTGTTCTAGACAGAAAAGCTCTGGGTTATGACTCCACCCTTGACTCCAAGGAGTTCCCTTGGCTTTCCTCACCACAAAGTTATACAGTGACAATGGTACTAAGAGCCATGTCATCTGGGTCAGGTGAAGTCACCTCTTTGTCTCCAGGCACAGGAATGTCACTGGGGGAGGCTGATCCCTAGCAGACCCCTAGCCTCTGAACTCTTCCAACCTCTCCAGTTGGGATGTTGCTTGGTGACATCCCACCCTTGCTCACTGCCCTCTTTGTGGTGTTGGACAACCCCCTCTGCCAGTTCTCTGATGGTGTCTTGGCCTTGCCTGTGCCCTTCTTTCCATCTTGTCAGGGCTATCTTTGCCTTTTGAGCTACCTCACTTCCTCTACCTTATTCAATGTTGGGAACCCACTCATAGGCCTCCTTTGTCACTTGCTTCATTTAGGAAAACATTGGAGCAAGGTTGGCCTACGAAGATCCATCCATAAGGGCAAAACCAAAAGAAAGAGTTTGGGGGTGATGGCCAAGATACCTCAAATCTAGTTATAACTTTTCAACTCACTCCTTGTGTGATCTTTACAAGTCACTTCCTCTTTGAGTGGCTGTGTTTTCACCTAAAACACAGGGGTGCCAATTCTTATACCCCTGAGCTATGGGGAAATGCACAAATGTTAATGGATACAGGATTCTTGAAAGAAAGTTTTGGCTCAGGGACCTGAAAGATAACCTTTTGTGCTTGGCCTAGTTCTATGCAGCAGAGTTCTATGCAGGGAAACCAGTTGCAAATATTGTCATTCAGAGATTTGTATCTACTATGAGACTAACCTGGATGTACTGCCCACCATGCTAAGGAGGCTATCGATTTGTGTTAGATGCTAAAATCACCAACTCAATACAGATTACTTGTTGGCTCAGTTCTTTGTGAGAAAAAATGCTCCACTGATTCTGAATCTTCACTGTTTAGAAGCCCCTTGTGTCTAGCCTGAATCCTTCCTGCTGCAGTGCCAACTCAGTTCTATACAGTCCAGACACCTTGGCCTTCCCGCTTCCTTTTCCTGTCTCTGCTCTGACTGTGCCCCCAGGCTGCCATGTGGGGGCTGAAACCACAGTGTTCTGGACAGAAAAGCTCTAGGCTGTGACTCCACACTTGACTCCAAGGAGTCCTCTTGGCTTCCCTCACCCCAAGGTTATACAGTGACAATGGGGGTAATTGTCTTCCCTCAGAGGGGAAAGTGGGGTTCAGGACCAACGGTGTCCTTGTACCTGAACAGAGGGAACAGACCATGGGGGCACATTTACTTCTAGAAGTTTTTCAAGCTGTCCCACACCCACAACCTCACCCTTATCCCACCCCTGGCCTACAGGTTCGCAGCTGGAATACTTGTGGTCTCACCATACATTGGAACTAAGGTTCTAGCCTTGACTTTAACATTCCCTGGCAGTTCTGTGGTTCTAACAAGATACTAGTTTATGGCAGAGGAAAAATATAAAATCCACCTTATCCCACCAAGGTCCAGCCCCTAGCTAGCAGAGCTAAGGATGCCTTCCAATGGGAGCAAGGCCCCTCCCCCAGCTGTCCCCTCAAGGCATCTGGAAGTGGGGTGGCAAGGTGCTGAGTGTTCTCCTGGCTTCAGCTGACCTCCCTCTTCCCTGTTGGTGGCATAGGAGCCCACTCCCATCCCCCCTGGCCCTGCCCCTCTCTTCTTGCAGCAGGAGGGCTTTCCCCATTTGCCATGGGGGCAGCTCCCTCCTGAGTTGGAGGTTAAAGGGGACGCCTTCTCCAGGAATCTGTAGCCAAATTGCTGAGCTGTTCACAGTGACCTAGAGATGATGTTTGGAAATCTGATTTGTGATAACATAATGTTCCTTTTAAGTAATGCTGGCTGGAGAGGGAAGGAGGAAAAAACGACCAAGAAAAACAACCTTATTGAGGTTTAAAAGGGGACGCTGTCGTGGCTGCCTCCTTAATCTCCCAAATCATTTTCCTCTCTTCCTGCTCCTCCTCCTGCCCCAGACCTGCTTTTGTTTATAACAATCTCTTGCAAAGAAGATTGAAAGTGAAATTTGTTTCCTTGCTTAAATATATATATATTTAAAGGGTGGGGGGAAGCTCTTTCTCCCCACCCCCACCAGCCCCTTGCCTGAACACTAAGGGTAATTGGAGGGCTGCCTGCTCTGGGCTAGCCGGTCAGCATGGGCTCTCTGTGCCCACTCATCACCCCATCACAGAAGGATTGTTAAGGCAGGAAAACAGTCCTAGTGGTTGGGGGGGGAGTGATGGGAAACCAGGGGGAGGGGCAGGCGCCATTTCACTGCAGCATTATTTATACAAGAGCTAGTGCCTAAGAGTTTGCTATCTCCAGAGGAGAATAGATACAATATGAAGGGATCAAGTTAGACACAAGGCAAGACTTCCACTTTCATTGCTTAACATTTAGTGTATTTAGCCGACTAATGAAAAAGGTTAAGAAATTTTAGTTGCATCCCTTGATGAAGAAATAACCCCACTCCCCACATCTCTTACTTGGTGACAGAGGGAGAGTTAAGATGAAATACCTGTATGACAGCAGAAGAAGTTGGGGTGACAGCAAGGGGGCCTCCTATTGAGGAGGAGATGCTTGTATGGAGAGAAGGGCCCTAGATGAGAACCTAGGGAGAGGCCAGCACACCTAACAGGTGTGCTGTTGCCACGGCTATTGTCCCAACACACACATTGCTTCCCTTTTCTACCTTGCCAGGGCACGCGCCTGACATCTTCGGTGGCACCTCCCGCACCACCCACTGTCTGGCCCTCACCCTGGTGTTCCATTGCTCCTGGCCCAGCCTGAAGCCAGCCAACAGGCCTAACAGGGCAGGATGGGGCAGGCTGAAGGGAGAAAGAGGTGTTGAAAGACTGCCATGCAGCTAGCATGGCTGCCTGCCAGCCCAGGATGGATTCCTTCGACCCCAGCTTCTCAGGAACACCCATTTCCTTGGGCCCTGTATTGGGACCTGCCCCCCTGACAATGGCTGTGCTTCAAGAGGTGGAACAGAGAGGGCTTTCTGGTGTTCTTTTCAGGGGCCCTTGCTACCCCCTGCCCCATCCAAGGAGGCATGTTATTACTATCAGAAATATCAGACGTTTCAACTCAAATTAAAGTCAGGTTAAATGTCTCCACTGCAGAAATTCTACATGATTCCAGATGGAGAGGAGGGACTCCCTCTCAGCCTTCTGCATTCTCTCCCTGTCTCCCTCCCCCCACCCCAAGAGTGGAACAAAAGCATCAATTTATAGTATGTTTTTCAGATCATTCGATCCAGTCTTCTTAAATTACAGGTTGGGAAACTGAGGCCTAGAGCGAGGAATGACCTTGCCCAAGTTCATCCAGCAAGTCAGTAGCAGAGTTGAGACTAGGATCCAGGTGTATTGCTCTCTGTCCCACATTACCTTTTCATAGCATACATTTGCAACCCTGTAAGACCTAGAACTTCTTTTGACTTTGAAAACTTCAAAGTTGTCATCAGAGATGTCCTATCATCTCTGACACTAGGTCAGAAGCAAGAGGCAACTCCTTATAACTCCTGACCTACAAAAGTCACTTATTGGTTCATACAAAGTGTATGAGGATTATAATCATAGCTTAATTTCTACCTTTCTCTGGGTTTCAGTTTTCTTAGCTACAATGTGAGAAATGTTTCCTCTTCTCAGGATCTGTTCCTTCTTTTCCAATAATACCACCCCACATTTTGTCAGGAAACCACCCTTCCTGCATGGTGAACCCTCATGTGAGTGTTGTAAGGTTGACAGATGATCTTGCCCTGGTCATTCAGAGGATTCCATGACTTATTTCTGCAGGGCCTTGTGACCGAAGCTGAGCCAATACAACTCTTACAACTGTGGATAAAAGTGTAAAATAAGAACTATTGGGGATTAATCATCCAGAAGACAGTATGCTTAGAGTTTTGAGAACTTTTTGAGAAGAATCTACCCAAGAATGATGCCCATTAAGAGAAATGGGAATCCAGGAGATGAGCAGGTCTCACTTGAGCTTGGGATCTAGTATTGCCTGACCAGAACACGCCTGTACTTTTCATTTATATGAACTGGAAGGATTCTATTTTGGCTTAGACCATTTTGAGTGGAATTCCTGACATCAACAACCCAGAGAAGACTCACAAATGTGAGAGACATTGAAGAAGAGACATTGAAGACATAAAGAGCAAATGGAGAGTTGGACGACACCTTAGGTGACTACCTGATAGAGACATAGGGAAAATTTATTGATGAGTAAATGAGTTTTGAGATAACCATGCTCTTCGTGAGTTGGTATAAAACCTCAACCATTTTGCCAACTGCATTCATTCAGCCCCTTGTCTAAAGAAGACAGAATGAGTAGTATTCCATTGTGTATATGTACCACAGCTTCCCGATCCACTCATCTGTTTTTGGGCATTTAGGTTGTTTCCAGGTCTTACCTATTGTAAAGA
>JAGFMF010011716.1:168875-188267 GCA_019455555.1 Galemys pyrenaicus | reverse complement strand
GCACTGGTGAGATGGTGATGGGGAATACATGGGGATTACAATTAATGGCAAGTATATGTAAATTTTAAAATATTTTAATAAAAAAAATAATTAAAAAAATAAATAAAAATGAAAGCCAAAATCAATTAAAGAAAATCCAAAAAGTAGTTTTCAAACAACCAGTAAAAAAGACAAATGTTCTTTCTGATAAAGAAAATAATAGGAATGAACTCCAATTCCAGAGATGATTGTTTTATTAACTCCAGAGATGACTGCTTTATTTTGCAAATAAATTTAAAAATCAAGATGAAATAACTTGCTATGAAACCATAAATTAACTTATTGTATAAGAAATGGTATAAACTGATTAGACCAATAACCATGGAAAGAACTGGAAAGACTGCAAATATTTACTTGTAAAAATCGTGGTAGACAATAATGGCTCACAATAATCTTAGGTTATGTTTAACTTTCTGGTACTCTTTGGTTCTTGCTTGTTGACCTTGATAAAACAAGTTTGCTATGTCCTGAGCTGCCCTGAAGAGAGATCCACAGGACAAAGAACTGAGGAAGTATTCTAACCAATATCCAGTAAGGAATTAAAGTCCTTTATCCTACAAACTAGGAAATGAATGATGCCAACAGACACTTGGGTTAGCAGGAAGTAGATTCATCCCCGGTTGAGCATTTCAACAACTGCAGCCCTAGTGACAACTTGACTGCAAGTTGTAAGGAATGCTGAGCCAGGATATAGATGCAACTAAGTCATATTTGAATTCTTGATGTATAGAAACTATGAGATAATAAATAAATATCTGTTGTTTAAGCCACTAAAGTCTGGGAATAATTTGTTACACAGTAACATACAATTAACATAAATATAAGCAACAGGCCAGATGATCATTTTATTATATAAACTATTCTCTTTTGTAAAAATCTTTTTTAAAAGATTTATTTATTTATACATACAAGAACTAGGGTACAGGCCAGAGGTGCGAGGGGTGAGAGGATTCACCAGACACAGAGTGGGGAACAGAACAGGCAGATATACTGCTAATTATTAGCACTGTTGAGGAGTGCAGCAGGCGAGATAGGAATTGTCTGCTGCCATGTGGGTCAGCTACCCGGCTGGGGATTGAATTCATGCTACAGTGGCTGAGTGAATTCTCTGTCAATGGTGAATCCTCTCACACCCCCTCCCCTGCACCTCTGGCCTGTACCTGAGTTCTTGTTTGCATAAATAAATAACTCTTTTTTAAAAAGGATCTGTGCTAGATTCTTTATATGCCATATATATATACACATATATTCATAACAACCTCATAAAATAGCTCTTACTTTTTTAGAAAGCCAAGGAAACTAGAAACCATAACATCTACAACTAGCAATGGATGAAGATCTGGGATTTGAACCCACCTCACTATGCTGATTCAATATCAGGAAAACAAAACTGTCAGGTAATTCACTATATCATCATATTAAAGATAATAATAATAACCGAAATGCCCCAAAATAGATGACTGAATCAAGAAGATGTGGTGCATATACACAAGAGAATACTATTCAGTAATCAAAAAAGATAAATTAATGCCATTCACAGCTACATGGATGGAGAGAGAAGGGATTATGCTTAGTGAAATAAGCAGAAGGAAAAGAAAAATATCAGATGGTTTCACTTTTAGGAGGAATATAAGGTAGCCAAATAAGGGATCAAGGAAAAGAACAATAACAATAACAAAAATAACAACACAACAAAAACAGAAAGACAAAGACAAATCAGAGGCACTTTGTGAGGGTGGAGGGAGAGGGACTGTGAGGGCAGGAAAAGCACAAGGGACTGAGGTGAGGGTGCACTAGTGAAATGGTGGTGGGAATTCCATTCGCACTATAATTTATGTCAAATATATATAAATAAAGAAAAAAATTAAAATATTAAAAGAGGAGAATAATTATACCATTATTTTAATATATGCTTTTTTAAAAAGCTGTAAAATTGAATACCTATTTCTCATTATCAAAACTCCTGGAAAACTGGAATAGAAAAGACATTTATAGCAAATATCACACATAATGTTTAATTATTAGAAGTCTTACTTATTATAGTCAGGAACAAGATGAGTGTGCCCCCCATCTCCACTCATTTTCAATATTATGCAGAAGATCCTGATCATTGTAACAGGGTAAGAATATAAGTGAGCAAGTATAAATATTTGAAAATAAACATAAATCATCTTTATTTACAAATATTTTCTACCTGGAAGATCTAAAAGAAACAAATGAAAAATTTTTAGGAGAAGTAAAAATTCCACTTTATAAGCACATAAAACATAAAGATTAAAAATCAATAGACAATAGATAATCTTCCAATATTTGGTCAATAAACAATATACTTCTAAATAACATGGGATCAAAGAAGTCTGAATGGAAATTTGAACTAAATAACAGTGAAAATGCAAGTTATCAACATTTGTGAGATATAGCAAAATCAGTCATTGGAGAACTATATATATGTGCATGTATGTATGTATATGTTATATATATACATATAATATAGAATGTATATATTATAAAGGAAAAAGATCTAAAATCTATATTTAAAACTTCCACCTTATAACACCAGATAAAAGAAGAGCAATTTAAGCCTAAAGTAAGCAAAAGAAAAGAAATAATAGAAATTAGAGTAGAAATAAAAGATATTGAAAAAAGGAAAATAGAGAAAATGAAAAAAACAATAATTGGTTCTTGAAAATATCAATAGAATTGCTAAATCTCTAGCCAGGCTGATAAAGAAAAAAAGAAAGAAGACACAAATAACAAATATCAGAAATGAAAGAAAGGCTACTGATCTCCTGGATGCTAGCAACATAATAAAGAAATACTATGGACTATGAAGGGCTATGACTATGTCAAAGAAATACTATGATCACAAATTTGAGTACTTAATATCCCCAGTCTCTTCCACAAAATAGAGGCAGAGGACAGATTCTATGCTCATCCTCTGAAGTCAACATTACCTAAGATCAAAACCAGGCAAAGATACTACAAGAAAGGAAAAACTACAAGCTAATATTGCTCATGAACACAGATGCAAAAATCCTAAATACTAGCATTTCAAATATAATAGTACAAAAAATGAATTATAGATGTAACTGAGTAGGATTTTCCAATTGTGCAAGGATGACTCAAAATTTTAAAATTAGTGTAATCTATTATATGAATAAGGCAGTTAAGAAGAAAACACACATGATCAATTGATGCAGACAAAGCGTTTTTTAAAAAAATGCAACAAACACTTATGATAAAAACTGTCAATAAACAAGGAATTGAAGTGAACTTCTTCAAGTTGATAAAGCCTATCTACAGACACCTAAACTTATTCCATATTTAATGATGAGGCACTAAAAGCTTTCCCCCTATAATTCAGAATAAATAAGGATTTGTTTTCTGCTAATTCATATTCCACATAATATTGGAAGTCCAGGTTAGTACAATACATGAAAAGGAAATAAGTTTAAAGATTGGGAAAGAAGTAATAAAATTGTTCACAAATGATAGTATTGTCTATGTAGAAGTTTCCCAGGAATCAACAAAAATCTCCTGAAACTAGTGAGTATAGCAAAGTCAGAGTATACAAAGTTAAGTTACAAATGTCAATTGCCTTCCTTTATAAGCATTACACTGGAATTTGAAGTTTAAAAAATGCCATTTACAACACCAACGTATGAAAAACTTAGATATAAGTCTAACAAATGTATACAGGACCTACTTGTGAAAACTATAAAATGGATTAAAGAAATCGAAGAACTAAATAAAATGTGGAAATACTCTGTGTTCATTGATGGGAAGATTCAGTATTGTTAAGATGTGAGTTCCTCACAACTTGCTCTATAGATTTACTACCATCTTAAGTACCCGGCAAGCTATTTTGTATCAACAAACTTATTCCAAAATTCATATGGAAAAACAATGACCCACAACTACCAGCAAAATAATAAAGAAAAAAAGGGGGGATTTGCATAATCCAATTTCAAGACTGACTATAAAGCTTCAGTAATCAAGACAGTGTGGTATTTGTGAAAGAACAGAGTCATAGATCAATGGAACAGAGTAAGAAGCCCAGAAATAGACTCATGCAAATATAGCCAAATGATCTTTGACAAAGGTGCAAAGACAATTCAGTAGAGGAAGAAGAGTCTTTTCAATAAATGGTGCTGGAACAATTGGGTGCTCTTAAGCAAAACAAAAAAACAGGAGCAAAAATAAAACCTAACAAACTTTACACCTTTCACAAAAATTGATTCAAAACAAGTCATAAACCTGTGAATGACAAAACTCTAAAACTGCCAGAAAAAACATCGGAAAGAGTCTACGTGGCCTTGGCTTTGTGGTGAGGTTTTAGATACAGTACTGAAAACACAAAGAAGGAAAGAAAAAGTTGACAAGTTATACTTTACTAATTGAAAACATTTACTCTGTGAAAGACACTATTAGAAGAATCAAAAGGTAAACTGCAGATTGGGAGAAAATATTTGCAAAGTACATATCTGATAAAGGACTTGAATCTCAAGTACACAAAGCACTCTTATAATGCAAAAATAAAAAAAGCAACCAATTAAAAATGGGTAAAAAAAATTGTATGGACACCTCAATAAAGAAGGCATACAAATGGCAAATAAGCAGAGGACAATATGTTCAACATCATTTGTCATTAGAGAATTGCATAATAAAACAACATTGTACACCTACTAGAATAGCTAAAAGCCAAAAACTGACAGGATGTGGAACATTCAGAACAAAATTAATTGCTGGTGGAACTGAAATAGGGTACCTGGGGATTTTAGTATTAGCAATTTGTTATAAAGCTAAACACTGTCTTAACATCCAAGTCAACAATGGCACTCCAAGATATTCACTCAACTGATATGAAAATTTTTGCCCATACAAAATCTTGTACATAAATGTTTGTAGCAGCTTTATATGTAAATACCTAAGGCTGGAAACAACAAAGATATTCTTCAATAGGTGAATAGACAAACAAACTGTGGTAATCCATACAATGCACAATTATTTAGTGCTAAAAAGAAATAAGCTATCAAGTCACAGAAAGACATAGATAAATCTTAAATGCACATGGCACAGTCAAAGAAGCCAGTCTAAAGAGACTATATACTATGTGATTCCAATTATAAAGCATTCTGGAAAAGGCAAAACTACAGCAACGATCTCATAGTCAAAAGATCAGGAATTCAAAGGGAAAAGGAGTTTGTTTCTAGATGTGTGTATACACACAGGTATTTTTTGATTATTCTGTCATCTGAGGGGGCCTAGAAGCAACGATGCCAGACTAGCAATGAGCACACCTAGCATCTAGATCTTGGTTTGAATACCATCCTCTGGAAAGAAAAAGAAAACCAGAATCCTAGAAAATATTGCAACATTGAAGGCTGATGATCCTGAAATAGCTTGTAGTATCAGATGGTAGGAAAGTACACCCCCAAATAAACAAATAAATACACACATTATTTCAGGAGGATGGAAGTCAAAGTTGCACAGGAACTAACTGGGAAGAGCACCAATGGCCAAAGTACAAATTTGGGCAATGAAACAAAGTGGTTTGGGATTGTAACTCAACATAGTATATAAATATGCATTAATCTATATGGTAGAAATAACTGAATGAGGTAATCAGTGGAGAGGAGAAACATCTCCTTGCAAAAGAATTCCAAATAATTTATGCAAATGCTCTGCTTTCAAGGAAGTAGAGCAAACTCCACACTTTTTAGTGTTAAATGTCCATAGCAATTTTTAAAGGGTACAGTATAGAAGAGGGGGAGCAACTTCCCAGTGCAAAAACCTGACAGACACCTTAGCCAGATGATCATGGTTGACATCAGGAACGATAAATCCCATTGCTTGTTTCCTCTGTATGTTGTGTGAAAATTACCCTCTGGGCTTCCCCTCCCCCAACACCCAAAATCCAACTCTAATCAATCATGAGAAAAACGTTAGATAAATCCCAGTTGAGAGAAATGCTGTAAAATCTGACCAGTATTCCTCAAAACTGAGCAAGTCATCAAAAACAAGACAAGTCCTAGAAACTGTCACAGTCAAGAAGAGTGTTAAGGAAATGTGATAACTGAATGCAATGTGGTACCCTAGATGGGATCTGGAACATGAAAAAACTAAGGAATATGAATAAACCATGGGTTTCAGTTAATACTATTAACCTTAATATTGGTTCACTAATTGTAGCAAATGTACCATATTACATAAGTTGTTAAAAATAGGGAAAATGCCTTATGGGGTATATGGGGACTCTACTGTCTGTCAATTTTCTATAAATCCAAAATGGTACTAAAATGAAGTCTGTTTAAAAAGAAATCAATAGAAACCACCAACGCCCAACTGCAAATAAAATATTTAAGTGGGTTCCTTTTACAAAAGCAGCAAAGCCATAAAATATCTAGGAAAAACTAAACAAGAAGTGTGCCAGACATATAAAAAGAAGACTGTAAAGTTTTACTGAAGAACATTTAAAGAAATCTAAATAAATGTAGAAATATACATGTTCCTGGATGGGAACTCAATATTGTAAGGATATCAATTCTTCCCAAGCTAATCCATAAATTTAATTCAATCACAGTCAAATTCCCAGCAGGAGGTTTCACAGAACTTGACAAATTGATTAGAAAATTTATGTGTGAGAGAAAACGTGCAAGAATAGCTAAGATGATTTTGAAAGGGAAGAACAATGAAAAGGGGGACCTGCCTTACCACATATCAAAATATTTTGCACATTTTTGGAAATGGGAAATGTGTGCTAGAACGTTTATTCAAAATAGATAACAATAGGTGTGGCATAAATTCAGACCAATCAGAATGGACAAGGAGCCTGAATAGCCAATTTGGCCTGAGGCAGGATTACTGGCCTAATAATCAGACCTAGCGCAGGGATAGAGATATAGAACAAAGCAAATGAATAGAGACCAGAAACACATCCATGGGTATGTGGGAATCTGGTATTTAATGAAGGCAGCCTTTCAAATCAGTTGGAAAAGAATGGTCTATTCAATAAATGGTATCGAGGTAATTGACTATCCGCTTAGGAAAAAAAATTTAGATCCTTTCTTCACACTGCTTAAAAATTAGATTACAGACAAATTAAAAGCATAAATTGTAAAATAGAAAATATAGGGCTATTACAAAAATACTGAAAAATATGGTTAATATATTGCTGTAGGGAAAATCGTTTAAAGAAACCACAAAAGAAGAAGCTCTCCATGAAAAGATTGATACATTAGATGACATCAAAATTCTGACATGTCAGTATGATAATAGGCACCATAAACAAAGTTAAAACACAAGTGACAGATTGGGAGAAATGATTGGCAAGTTTTATACACGGTGTACACGGTGGTCTTTTTTGTTTCTCTCTCACACCTCCTCCACCCCCTTTTTTTTTTTTTTTTTTTTGCTTTAGCACGTCTACTGCCATTCCTCGTGTCTGAAATGCTATGTCTGTCCCCAAATCCTCATGAGGCCTGAATGACTCAATGTCATCTCCTCCAAGAGGCCTTCCCAGACTGACCAATTCAAAGAAGTCACTCCCCACCATTAACAAGCCATCTTGTCAACCCCTTCACTTTCCTCAGAGCACTTTCTCTTATCAGAAAGCAGTCTGTGTGAGTTCATTCACTTGTTCTCTGTGAGAGCAAGGCTTTGGCCTGTCTTGTTGCCAGCTGTATTCCCAGTACCTAGCACTGTGCCTGACATACAATAGGTGCTCAATATTTGTTGACTAAATTAATGTGTGAATAATACATGATTTATAGTGAACTCCTAGAAATGAATGTCTAGAGAGGCAAACCACCCAAAAGAAAAACAAGCAAAGGATAAGATAAGGCGATTTATGGAAGAGGAACTACAATGTGGCTAATACACATCCTTAAAGATATTCAATGACATAATCCATTAGGAAAATAAAATGTAAAAAGAATTTTATTGTTTTGCATAGTTTGGAAGGTTTATAACAAAAAATAGAAGATCCCTGCACTAATAATTTCTATGTCCAAATCCAACTCCTTAGAAGTAAATATTTTCAAACCTTTTGGATCAAAAATATAGTTTCTAATATGCTCCTCCACATCCCTAAATTCTGTACTGATATGTCCTGACTTTCCAGATTCAGGTAATGTCTATTCACATCCCCATTCCAGAAGACAAGAATTTCTCTCTCTTCTCACCCACCTAATGATGCACCAATGCTTTCCTTCTTCTCATCGTTCTGATGTAGATACATCAACATTCAATGTTAGTGTAACTGTGAGCCCTGAGGTGTTCTGTGACCACATGTCCTTTCTGGAATCATTTTTTTCTTCTCCAGAATATATAATTGTCTCAGTTTGTATATGTGTTTGATTGGTCTTCTGTGTACCTATAACTAATTCATCAGCAAACTGTTGCCAGGAGAGTATGTATATCTCATCTCAATCTGCCCAAACATCTTTTTTCTTGGAAGTGTCTCTCCTGGAACCCTCCACAATTAATTCCAGCTGGCTGCTTGGGCACTGGGATTGCTGCTTGGCTGCCTGTTACCCAGGGATTTCCCTTTCACCAGCACCCTAGGGATCACCCTCAGTTTCCTCTCATGTTAGGTGCCCTGTTCTCTGGCTTCCAGATCTACCTCTTTTTGGTTTACCCTTCCTTGTATTGGGTCCGACTCTCCAGTAGTTTTCTGAGGAGGGAAGCATGCAAAGTATATATTTTGACAACATGTTAGTCTGAATAGGTCTTTGTTTCATTCTCATGCTTGACTGATAGTTGGAGTAAAGAATTCTAAGTTGGAAATCATCTTCCCTAAAAACTTCGAAGTCATCAATCTATTATCTTCTCCCTTCTTATGTATACTTGAAGAATTTGATGTTGTTCTGATTTTTCAGGCTTCATATGCACCTGTATTTTTTTTTTCTTTCTGGAAAATTTTAGGGTCTTTTTGACTAACTGTACTAAACTTTTACAAAGATATTCCTTGTTATTGGTATTTTTGCATCTATTGTATTGGATACTTGATATGCCCTCTCAATTCAGAGATATATGTCTTCCCATGATGAGAAATGCAATCAAATTATTTCTTTTTTCTTTATGCATACAAGCACTGGGGTGAGAGTAGTCACCAGAGACAGAATGGAGAGCAGAACAGGCAGATCGACTAAAATACACTGCTGAGGGGAGCACCAGGTGAGACAGAAGAGGTCTGCCTAGGCTGAAATTATTTCTTTAGTAGTTTCTGTTGTCTCTGTTCTTTCTTTCTACAACCCCTTTTATGGATCTTTTGGAGCATTCTAATTTCCATTTTGTTATCTTTTTGTCTACTTGATGTCAACCTCATCTTCCAAATCATTTATTTACTATTTTATTTATGTTATCATATTGACAATTTATAAACTCGTTTTTGTTTTTTCTTTACCTCCAGTTTTTGTTTAATGGGTTCTGGTAGATTCTAGTATAGTCAAAATAGTGTTACCCTTGTCTGCTGGGTCTGCCCATATAGTAGAATTGTATTTACTGCACTGTTGGCATCATTGAACGTGTCACTTGTTTTGGTCAATGTGGTGTGAGTGGAGATGGCACGTTCCATTTTTGAGTGGATGCTTTGAGAGTTCCTATTTGATCCCCTCTACCTGATGATACCCCAGATATCAGCTTTTCCTTCCGTTTGGGCTTGGTAAAGACTATACAGAGCAGAACTTTAGATGACATGCAGATAATATAGAACATGAAAAAGAAAGAGCACACTTTTATCTTGCAAGTTACTGAGATGTGCTTGTTTGTGTTCAGTTTTCTTCCGCTCCCTGCAACTTGTTTATATTCTCTGAATTCATTTCTTTTTTGTTTTGGTCTCTGTCTTTTGACATGAAGGGGTTTTCCTGAATATCTGGTGATCCTGAACTATCAGCGCACTTCTAAGAATAAGGAACTAAAAGGCTTATTGGAACTCTATAGGCAAACAGTAGTGCTTTTCAGTGGGACACAGGAAAATGAGTTCTCTGGAGTTTTAGGGAACATCCAAATGTAAGGCTCTCTGGAGAGGAAGCTTTCAATCTTTTGCAGGGGGAGGAACATGCGATAGTCTCAGGACTGCCAGGCTTCTTGGAGCTGAGTGGAGGAAAAGGATACAGGGGTCTCACTGTTCAATATGTGGATTATCACCTATTCTCCTGCTTCAGTGCTTCTCCTGCCTCCAGTTGAGGCTGCCATCCCTGTGATCAGTCTCTCTGGGTAGTGAAGCTCTGGGTGTCCTGTCAGTATAAAAGAGTGAGTTCAGAAGTCAAAGTTTCCTTAATCTTTTAGCCAGCCCACTTGTTTTCAACTCCGATATACCCCCATTTCCAGAGTTATCTGCTGAACCTCATTCCCGAATATTCCTGGGACTTTGTGGAATAAATCAGACTGTTTCTCAGCTTCCCCCCACTGCCAACTTGTGTTTCCCCTTCCTCTGGTCCTCTTCCATCTGCTTGCCAGCTTCCAACATGTTGTTGCAGTTGTCTCCTATTCTGTTAGTCCCTTAACTTAATACTTTTTCTCCAAATCCCTTTATTGTCATTTTAGTGGGACTTGGGGAGGGAACAATACTAAGTGTATTTCTTTGTTCTGCCATGTTTAACTAGATGTCCTGAATGAGCAATGAAGAGGAAAATGCAAAGTAAAGCAATACTGAGATAGAGTTCCATAGCTATCACATCAACAATATGATCTATAAACCTCTACATGACCTGCTCCAGATCACACGAATCATGGGGAACACCCATGAGCAACACAGAAGGAAAATGGCATCCCTATGGTCTGATGGAGACAACCAATCTACCTTTCCCTTGAGTTACAGGAAAGTGAGACTTACATAGCAGATTACAAAGGTGAGGGCAATGGTATTAGGTTGTGGCTAAGAGAAGGGGCTCTTTCGAGTATCAAGACAAAGTGGGGTTTCAACTGAATGGAGTTAGAGTCTCAAAGGAATGAGAGAGCTGGTGGGGAGTCTAGAAAAGAATTCGCAGGGAGGAGGACAAAGAAGCTGGGAAGGAACATTGTGGAATAAGAATGAGGCTTCTGGAGGAGGTAGGAAAATTGTGCTAATAGGGCAGGCATAGGGACAGCAGAGGACAGAGAGGCAGGGTAAAAATACCTTCTGGATTTTCAGAACTAGAATGAGCCCAAGCTTTGGCCTCTGTCCTTAATTCCTGTCCCCCTTTCAGGACCATTGACTGATTCCATCCTTTCCTCTATTTGCTTCCCTACTTGTGCGTAAGCAGGGAGTGAGGGCAGCCACTTATATTACTCCTGTGGCTAAACAATGAAATGGTCAACATTTGGTCACATTTAGTCAGCCAGGTTAGACAGGAAGGGGACCCTGTGCCTGCGCGAATGTCCTGAGGCCTGGGGACCTGGGAACTCTCCATGGCTCTTTTTGAGGAGGCAAATCAGATGTGCCCACCTGGTCCTAGCCCACTCTTCCTCCTCCACAGCACTCTTCTCTCTTTGCTCATTCATTACCAAGTAAGCACCAGACACTGCTATAGGCACTGGGATTGCAGTGCTGAACCAAACAGTCTAGAGTGAAGGCTCAGGCTAGGCGCTGGGAACTGGTTGGGGCTAAGAGGGGTTAAGAAGGATGGTTCTACACTGAAATGACATACTGTATATTTTAATCTTACTCAAGATGAAAGGGGGCCATGGCTCATTCTGGATTTGTGGGGAAATCTGGGCTTAGAAGGTCAGAACAGAAAGAGACTATGATGCTAGTTACTCCTCATGAAGTCTTTACTGCCATACAGGTTTGAGTCCCCATCACCTCTCCCCAGGACTACTGATATGACTTGTCATAGCACTGTCCTAACTTGACCCTTGCTTCCTTTCTTGACCTTTTTCCCATCAGTCTACTTGAAGGACAACCATCAAAGTGATCCTCTGAAAATCTTTGTGACTACTCAGTTTGAAAGCCTGCACTGGCTTCCATTTCATGCACAGGAAAACCCAAAGCCTTACTGTGACTGACACAGTCTAACCTGCTTTCATGCTCATCTCATCCCTCCCTTTTGCTAACTCTGTTTGACTTCATTTCTGTACTTCAACACACCAAAGTCCTTCCAGACCCAGGAGGGTTGCACTTGCTGTCCCTCTCCCTTGGGTGCTTTTCCTTCTACTATCTACAAGCCTGGCTCCTTCCCCTTCTGTGCAGGTTGCCTCAATGTCACTCTTTCAGAGAGACTTTCCTGATCTCTGTATTTTTTTTAAATGCTTCTCTATTGCCATGGACTTACTCTTTTTTTTTTAAGATTGATTTATTTATGCATACAAGAACTGGGGTACAGACCAGAGTCACAGGAAGTGAGAGGATTCACCAGAGACAGAGTGGGGAGCAGAACAGACAGATCCACCGAACCATACTGGTAATGGGAGCAACGGGTAAGGCAGGAAAGGTCTGCTGTGCCATGGGGGTCCCCTCCCTGGCTGGGGATCGAATTCGCACTGCACAGCAGTGGCTGCTTCACAGTGTGGTTCTCAACCCGCTGCACCACCAGGGAGGCCCAATCTCTGTATTTTAAATTGCACCCTACCCCCTCACTCCCTCCCTACCCCTACCCCAACCCAACTCTATCCGCCCCCCCGCTCCCACTTCCCTCCACTCCCCACTCCCACCCATTCCCTCTCCACTCCTTATTTGTTGTGTTGACTTTCTCCAGGGCACTTACCACCATCCACTAGACTTATTTTTCTTTCCTGCTTGCATTCACTACAATGCAAGCTCCATGAGAACAAGGGTGTTCGTCTATTTTGTTCCTTGCTGTGTCTTCACTATTAAGTCCAGGCACACAGTAGGTGCTTGGTAAATGTTTGTTGAATGGCTGAAAATCAATTGGAAAGACTCCTTTGCCAGTGCTTTTAGAACTTTATTTAGGAGCAGAACTTTGAATCTGCTAGGCCCTTCTGGTGAAAAAAGAACTTTGTCTGACTCCTTCAGGCCCCACTGTACTTGTCTGAGTCTTGGCAGGTAGATCAGGTAAGGAGAAAACGCTGGGTCTGCTTCTGAGCAAGAGATCTCACACCCAGGGAACTCCTCTTCAGAAGGCCCAGGGATTCACACAGAGGACTGCATTCCAGCGGCAGGGTTCTGAATCTTTAAGGATCCTTTTTCAAAATAGAAATAGTTGTATTGCTTTTTTAAATTATTATAACAGTGATTCATAATAAAAAAATTTCAGGTGCTCCATAGATAGGAAATGAGCTACCTGCCTCAACACTGACCCCTCCAGCACCTCTTCTTTCTGACCTGGCCTACCTGCCTTGTGGCACAGGGCTTTGATTCCCTTAACAACTGTATCAGGAACCTCTTCCATATCAATGCCTGAAGAATGACATCATTGTTTTTAATGGCTGCTGTGTGTGAATATGCCATAATTCATTTAAACCAGTCCCTGCTTTTCACTATAAGAAACAACCTAGAAATGAACATCATGGTACATACATCTTTGCTCTCTTGACCCATTATTTCCTTAGGATGAATTCCCAGAAGTGGAATTTCTGGGTCAGAAGGACTCCCCGTTGAAAGACTTCTGATACTATTGTTCGCATGTGGGAGGACTCCGAATTTTAAAGTATTGGGGTGGTCCTCTGCCTTATTTTTCCCCCATACCACTCCTGTGCCCATCCATACTGTTCTCCAAAGGAGCCACAGAGAGCAGAAGCAACTTCTCATTTAAAGCTTCTCATGGGGGTTTGTGTGCCATGCACTCTTCTTGACATATCGCACATGTTAACTCGTTTAATCCTCATGTCAATCACAAGAGGAACTGGCAATTCTTAGCTCCACCTTACTGGTGAGGAAACTGAGGCTATGAGAGGTAAAGTGACTTGCCTCAGGTCACTCCGTGGCAGGTAAAACGTAGGAGACTCAAAGGCACTGGTCATAGAGTAGAGCTTCCTAAGCTGGGGCTCTGGAATGGGATCGACCTGGCTCCAAATCCACCTTGGCCCCTTCCCAGTTGTGTGAAGTGAGGCAGATCACATCACCATTCTGAGTCCAGGCTTCTTCGGTGTGAGGCAAATAGGTTTTACCTTTGCTTTGAGGGAGGAGTCAATGTGATAATGTGTAGCAGGAGGCACAGCAGAGTTGGTACTTCAGAGATTTGAGTTCTCTGGCCCCCTCCCCCACTCACTGACCTCTAGCACCTCCTCTCCAGGACCCCATGACTGGAAATCCCGTGGGAAAAAAAAAGCAAGCTTGACTCTTCCCCTGAAGTTTCTGAGCCTTGTGTTCCTGGCTTTTTCTCACGCCATCTCCCCCACAGGCCAGAGCCCAGGAAGTGTGGATTGCAGAAATTCTGCCCCCACATGCAGCCAGATAACCCCATCGTGGCAGGCAGCTAGAGCAGGCCAGCTTATACTCTTTCCTAGCCTCCTGTGCTGGCGGTGGAGCCCAGGGGATGGTTCTTTCCCCCCTCCCTGCTCCCACTTTCCGTGCTCCCTAGTCCATGGGCCTGGCTTCCCTCAGATTCCGGGCCTCTGAAATCATTGCTCCAGCCCACCGGACTGGGCCCTCGGCCAGCTCCTCCAGCCCTGGGCTCGCCGGCAGAGTCTTCGCCTTTGCTCCCTGAAGACTAATCACTGTCCTGTCAGCTTGGCCCTCTTCCCCTGTATTATTGTACAGAAATAACCCTGGGCCCAGCTTCGTCCTCCCACCCCCACTGCCCTGGCCAGATTCTCTACCACTGGACTCGGTGTGTTTCCTCCTCCTCCCTCTCCTCTCTTCTGAAGCTCTGTGGCTGGGCTTTGACCTGTACCTCCTGGAGCCAGGCACAAATTAGATCAGGTCTACAGGGCAGAGCAGCCTCCAGCACGCCTCCTGCACTCCTTCTACCCCGCAGGCCGGGAGGACAGGGGAGGCTGGAGGGGCTACCCATGTTGGGCAGGGGGCTTTTCTGGTTCCAATCTAAATGATGAGACATTGCATGGGGGCTGAGGTAGCCTCTTGCTGTTTTTTTTTTCCTTGTGGCAAGTGCTTTCCCCACTTTCACTGAGGAGAGAACAGGAACCACGTCCTTCCTCAGCACAATAGGCTCTCTGGAGAATTGTGGCCATAGTCCACAGACAGTGAAAAGAGCTGTGGCGTCTGTGGTCTCACAAGAGGCCCGAGGGAAGACCTTGGTAAGGATGTAAAGGCAGGTGAGGAGGTAGTAGCAGGAAGAGCTAGTGCTGGGCTCTAGTCCTCGAGGGGATGAGTAAAGGCAAAGCAGGACTCAACTTTTGGCGACAGGACACCTAGACACTAGACAGAGCCCTGGGGACCAAAGCAGGGATGGGCAAGGTTGGGACTTGAGCTCAGAAGCAGGACTGGAGGCCAGGGCCAGATTCTTGCTCTGCCCCTGCGAACTCCACCTCCCCCAGCCCACAGCAGGGCAGCCTTTGCCAGGAGCACTGGGGGAGGCAGCTCCCAGTCAAGGCCCAGTCAAAACCCAACAATGCGGGGCTGACTCAGGGGTTATTCTTGACAGACAGGAATGAGTTGCTTTCATATATAGCCTTGTTGTAGTTGTCCTGTTGCCCCATTTTATAGATGAGACTCAAAGGAATGAGTGGCAGAGCTGGCCTTCTTGGGGTTCTTGGGTTCCCATTTTTCTGTGCACAAGAGGAGAAACTTTAGAAGCAACTTAGCTAGGTACTAGGTTGTACTACTAGGTATTAGGTACTACTAGCTACTACTAGGTACTAGGTCATTCCCCAGGCCCCAGAGTAGGGGCTTAAATTGTGGCTGTAGACCAAAACTGTCTGGGTTCAAATCTAGATACTGGCATTTATTGCATGAGTTGTGTCAAGCTCCGAATCTTCCCCATGCCCCAGTTTCCTCATTTTAAAAACACATATGGTCACAGCACCTACCCATAAGGTGTTTTTGTTTTTGTTTTCTTTTGTGTGTGTGTGTGAGGAATGGTATTCAGGGCCTTTGGGGATGCCTCCCTGTTTTCCAGACCCACCCCAAGTGTAGATGAGGAAATTCATTGTTTCCCCCAATCCTTTCAGTAATTTCTCAAATTCGTCATTCCTAGCTAACAAGAAGGAGCCAGACCACAGTGGTTTGGAGCCAGGTCAGACCCTCACTGCAGCTTTGGGGGGCTTCGCTCAAGCCTGTAGACTGAACCGCCTTCCCTAGGAAACCCCCCTCCACAATCCCCCACTCTGTGCTGGATATCCAAGTCAAAACATTTCCTGTCCTGGATCCCCCTGCCCCAGGCCTTGCATCTATAGATCTGGCAGAGGAAGAGCCCCTTGCCTGGCCTCTACAACCTCAGCCCAACCAATAAAGAAGGAGGAGAAAATTAGGGAGAAGGGAGGCTGAAAAATGTAGGGTAGGGGAAGAAATATCCAGTAAGAGGGGCTCCTGTCTTCTTCTTCCCCTCCCACCAGGAGCAACCAGGGGACCTTGGTTTTGTGACTCTGGGTTCACAGTTAATGACTCACCCTTCCACAGAATGGTTAGTGCTCCTGAATTGGTTTGAATCCTTACCCTGCTTCTTCCCAGTTGTGTGCTCTAGGCAAGGATCTCGTTTTCTGAGCCTCAGTTTCCTTGCCTGTAAAATGAGCATATGTTCTGTTCATTTGCTGTGGGGGTTTCAAATAAGCGCTCCATGTAAAGCATCTAGCACAGCGCCTGTGATAGCTATTGATAGTAGAATCATTGACGATAACTTCTGTTGTTGCTGTTGTTACCTGAGCCTGTAGAATGTGGAACCACTGATACACTGCCTGTAGAATGTGGAACCACTGATACACTATCTGACATAAGGTAGTGAAAAGAGATGACGACACAGAGTGGTGGGCAGCCATTTATCCCCCTCCCCTGGGTGCTGTCCAGGTTTCTCTCCGTTCTGTACCAGTAAATTAGTGCATGTGAGTTATAAGCCTGGTCTGTGCCACCTCCTTGATTTGCCAGGATCACTGCAGGAGCCACTGGTCTGGTGTCCTAGCTTTTCCCCTTGCCCTCACAGTCTAGCTCAGCAGCCAGAAGGATTCTCTGGCCCTCTCTTGACTCTCAACCCTGCATGGATCTTACCCCACTCAGATCAAAAGCTACAGTCCTAAGAACAAATGATTCATAAGACCTACATGAACTGTGCCTCCCCTCTAGTGCTCAGGGCCTCTCCCACCACTCTTCATCCTTCTGTCCTCCATACAGCCTCCTTCTGCTCCTCACACTCACCAGTTGCCTCCACCTCTCCCCACATCAGGGTCTTCACAGTTGTACTTTCTTCTGACTGAAAACTTCTTCTTAGACACCTGCACTGGTCCTCTGCTGAAGTGGCACCTTCTCGGTGAGAACACACCCCATCTTCCATGTTCCCTTTTTCCTTTATTTTTCTCCACTGCCTTTTTCATTATCTGTCAGTTCTACCTAACTCTTTCACTTATTATGTCTCCCTGACTAGGATGTCAGTTCCATAAGGGCAGGGATATATGTCTATGTGTCCACAGCAGTGTATTAATCATCAGTGCCTGGCACAGTGCCTGACACATAGTAGTTACCACAAGATGACCTCCCAGACGACTGGAAGCCAATGAGGGGGGGACGGGACAGAGAAGTCAGGGTAGGTTTTAGGCTCAGATCTTGGTACTTAAATCCTTCCTCCCCTTACTTTCCCTGTCTGTGGTTGACCAGGGCCCTTTTATGAGGCCTTTCTGGATAGTTCCCATGGCAGGATGGCACTTCAGAGGACTTTAGCCTCTCAGCAGGATTCCAACTCTCAGTTTCTTCAACTGTCTGGTCCTCCACCCTATAGCAGGAGGGGAGAGGTTTTCTCTCCAAGGATGTATCTGCATGTGATACTGTTCTTGACCTTCCCTAGTCCCTCCAGACATCAACAGAACGTCTCCAACTAGCCTTTGGACCTGGGGCCACCACCCCCACCTGGATTACAGTTTAAAGGGCCTGGCAGGAATGCTTGGCTCCAGGGAAATTTGCTCATGTGACCAACAAACTCTGTCTGGCCAAACCAGGGACCCAAAATTACTGCCCAGGGTTGGAATGAGGCCCCTGCCCAGCTTCCCCAGGCAGAAATAGCCATAACATGCCAGACCCAAGGCTCTGCCAGGTGGGCCATGAGCACTCAGAGCACTGGGGAAAGAGGAAAGGAGAGAGGAGACACAAAGAGAGGAGCGAGGAAGAGGAGGAATGTGAAAAAGCAAGGGAGGTCATGTGAAGAGGCAGGGGGCATGTGTACACAGATCACAGTCCACAGCCCCAGCGGATTTTAAGATATCTTCCCTGGGGCACCACAAGATGTCCCCATGTCCTATGAGCCACGAATGGGAGCCTACTGGGTGGGAATGTCCAGTTCCATCACCTATAATGAAAACAATGCCTTCATTACCTGCTTCAACATTAGGTTTTCACACAAGGTTTTGCTGGCTGGAAGGCTTCTGCTGCAAAAATAAGAAGGAAGGGAAAGAGAGCAGAGAGAAGAAAGAGCAAGGAAGGCAAGAAAGAGGAAAGAAGGAAGGAAGGAAGGAAGGAAGGAAGGAAGGAAGGAAGGAAGGAAGGAAGGAAGGAAGGAAGGAAGGAAGGAAGGAAGGAAATAGATGAGAAGGGAAGAAGGGAGGGGGAGGGGAAGGAAGGAAGGATTTGAGGATCTGAGGTCTGGGATCTACACTATTGTTCCTCCTAGTGTCCAAACAGGGGCATGAGTAGGGGGCTAGAGAGGGAAACCTCTGCTTCCCTGCCTTCTGTGTCCTGGCCTTTCCCAAGGGACTGTGGGAAGCCAGAGATATGTCCTAATATTTACAAAACTAGGAGATGCAGTGTTTCTCTGGGGAGGGCTTTGGAAACAGCTGATGAGGAGCAAGCTTTGCCTGATTTCCTGAGGCGCTCTGCAGGATCCACGAGGAGCATTTTCTATGAACTAGGAAAATGTAAACAGTCTGAGGAACTGAACTTATTGTCTTTTATCTCCTATAACTTACTGGGATCTTCATTAAGATCTTTTTTTTTTCTAAAAGAGGACTGAAAAAAGGAAAGGAGTGAAAAAGAGTTTGAAAGCTACAGCTATGGGCAGTGCCCTTAGAACGTCACCCAAGAGGTAGTATGGACCCCCACACCCTCCTCTGTCTCTTCCCCATCCTGAGGTTAAAATATTTGGATCTGGGGAAGTGGCTTTGGAGGAAAACAGCAGCCCTCTTGAGGCCTTGGGGAAGGGGACCTGGGCATTGGACTTGGCACCTAGTCAAGTCCTGCAGGGGGCGCGACTGGTGTGGGTTTGACTGGAGATCAAGGGGAGGAGGGCTGGGTGTGGGAGCATACTGGAAGGGAGGGCAGCTGGAGGTGGGGGGGGGGAGAGTGGGGGGGTGTTTGAGGAATCCAGGCTGGCCTGA